>JAVJIF010025603.1:0-75032 GCA_038442645.1 Agave tequilana | reverse complement strand
TCTTTGATGAGGAATGTCAAAATCGTGGAAAGAGCTTAAGGATAGACTTGTCTCACACCGATCATCTCTGCACACCAGATTGGACCAAGCCTTTTGAGATTATGTGTGACGCCTCTGACTTTGCTATAGGCGCTGTTTTAGGACAGCGTATTGATAATAGGCAACACGTAATCTATTATGCTAGCAGAACGCTAATGATGACCCAACTCAATTACACGACTACTGAAAAGGATTTTTAGCAGTTGTCTTTGCGTTGGGAATCCGTCAATATCTGCTAGGGTCCAGGACTATAATTTTACTGATCACTCTGCCCTAAAATACTTGATGCAAAAGAAGGATGTTAAGGCAAAATTGATTCGTTGGATACTTCTTTTGCAAGAGTTTGATTTGGAAATAAAAGATAAAAGGGCGTTGAGAACGTGGTGCGGATCACTTGTCGAGATCCCAACGCACCTAAGGAAAGAATACCGATTAACGATGATTTTCCTGACGAGCACATTTTTAAGATATGTGGAGAGCCCTGGTATGCCGATATAGTGAACTACCTTGCTACCAGGCAAATACCTTCTCATTGGTCAGGACAAGAAAACATCGTTTTCTACGCAAATGCGGTTCTTCTTTTGGGATGAACCGTATTTATTCAAATACTGTCCTGACCAAATCATACGTAGATGCCTTCCTGAGATGAACATCAGAGCGTTTTGACATTCTGTCACAAGTTAGCTTGCGGTGGACATTTTGGTCCACGGAAAACTGCGGAAAAAGTGCTTCAGAGTGGATTCTACTGGCCCACTCTCTTTAAGGATGCATATACCTTTTGCAAGCTTGTGATAAATGTCAAATGACGGGTCGTATTACACAGAGAGATATATGCCCCTTACACCCATCTTGGAAGTCGAAATTTTCGACCTCTGGGGCATCGATTTTATGGGACGCTTTCCTCTGTCTTACGGTAATCAATACATTTTGGTAGCCGTAGATTATGTTTCCAAATGGGTGAAGCTATTCCAACACGGACAAATGACAACCATGTTGTCATCAAGTTTTTAAGAGCTACATCATCTCTCGCTTTGGAGCCCCCCGTGCGATAATAAGTGATAATGGGAGTCATTTTTGCAATAGGGCTTTTTGAAGCCCTGATGCGCAAGTATTCTATCACTCACAAATTATCCACGGCTTACCATCCTCAAACCAATGGGCAAGTTGAAGTCACGAATAGACAGATAAAACTCATTTTGGAGAAAACTGTAGGACAGAACCGTAAGGATTGGTCCATCAAACTCACTGATGCCTTATGGGCATATATGACCGCTTACAAGACTGTCCTCGGTATGTCTCCATATCGAGTTGTATTTGGAAACCTTGTCACTTGCCTGTTGAATTAGAACACACCGAGCTATGTGGGCTTTAAAACAGCTGAATTTGGATTTGGATAAAGCCGGTGCTTTAAGGAAGTTTGCAGATATCCGAGCTTGAAGAGCTGAGAAACGAGGTATATGATAATGCTCGGATCACGAAGCACAGAACCAAGCTTTTTCACGATAAATCCATTCACAGGAAAAATTTTTGTAGTAGGACAAAAGGTTCTGTTGTATAATTCAAGACTCCATCTTTTCCCTGGTAAACTGAGAACCAGGTGGTAAGGGCCATTCATTGTGCAAACTGTCTTTTCCATGGTGCGATTGAGATTCTTGACCCGAATAATGGTAACAAATTTACTGTGAACGGTCAAACGTCTTAAGCCATTTTTTACCACTGATTCCATGTCACACGACGTTCACGAATTGGGTCTTTGTGACCCAGTTTATTTGTGACATTTCCATCTGTATAGTTTCCCATGCATTTTCCTGCATATTATTTTGGGACCACACTTGTAATATTTTCTTTTCACTTTTTGTAAATATAAAAAAATAAAAAAAATTAGGGATTTTTGTGCATATAAAGAGTTCCCATTCCTAGGATTTTCTCTTCCCTAGGATTCCACTCATTTCCAAACTCCTTGACCTAGGGTTATAATTATATCTTTGACCTAGGGATAACTTTGGAAATCCCATTTTTTCTTCCCCCTATAATACTCTCCTCCCCCCTCATCCTCCCTCAAACGAAAACTTCTCCTCAGATCTGAAAATCTCCTTCCACAGCCGACCTCCACCAAAATTCTGCTCCCCAGTTTTCCCTAATCTGCCCGCCCTGCCGCAGTTCCGCCGCAATTCTGACACTTCAGGCGCACTGGAAATTTCAGGCTGACTGACTTCTTTCCCTGGAACACAGAAACAGACCCATTCTTCCTGAAGTTGTCTCTGGTGCCTTCTGCACACCTGTCTTGTGATTTCCCCCACGAAATCCGGGGTGGTTTGATCTCTTGGTTCCTTTGCTCTAAATTTTTACTGTTATTAATGGCCCCTAGCTTTGTTTGTGGAGAGGGATTTCTCTAAACTTTTGAATGATCAAGGGGATATGGGCATATATTTGTAGATCTATTACATGCGTGGAATTGGTATTCCTTAGTTTATGATAACAATGACAATAATGCTTACTATTGCCCTGATTTGGTCACCACATTTTACACACATTGGATCATGCATCTGTTAATCATAACACACAATAATTCACAGTTCATATGCCATATGGTGACATCTTTGTCACCATTCCACTCATTGCTGAAATCACCAATGTCCCCATTCATCCCCATTATACTGACCCGTTGCCACTAGTTGATTACATGCCTATCATGGGGATCCACTGCACAGCGCAGGACCGTGGCTCAAACCAATCCACGTTTAGAAATGTACATTGCATTGGACGTTGGCTCCAACGCAATATTTTGGACTAGATCATACCACGACTTTCAACAGACCCGTGTTACAAATCATTCATGATTTAATGACTCATAGACACACGGTTTGTCTGAATAGGGCCATTTTCATGCCATACTTGATAATTCCTCCCGCACTCGGGGTGCAAATATTCTCATCCAGTATTGATTACACGTTTGTGTAGAAACTTCCTACCAGACGTTGTATTTGACTCATTTGACCGAGTGTATATTGTAGCTGAGAAACCCCCAGTGCATACACTGGTTGCTTTACACGCCTTTGGGACACCTCGTGCCAACCTGAGGACATTCCTGTGGAGTCCTCTTCGGAGGAGAGCTTAGAGGAGGAAGATGAGCCCCAATTTTGGAGACAGGACCCACCAGCAGACTCACGAGCCTTCTGTCCTTCATTTGGAAGGGCATGAAGAAGATATTTAGGGGCAGGTCCGGCTTAGGAAGAAGGTAGAGGAGCAATCCTCTCTCTTAATGGTATAAGGACAGCATGAGGAGAACACAGTCGGCTGGACCGAGCACCACCGCGGGTCCAAAACGACAGAGGGAGTAGCTTTATCCTTTACCTATTTCATGCATCATTTCATATCGCATACATTGAGGACAATGCATGAGATAGGTATGGGGGGGTAGATGCTAACATAGGATTTTTCACTTTCTTTTAGGTCTTTTTATTTTTTTTTAGGATTTTTACTCTCTTTTTAGGTTTTTTTAGATTTTATTTTTTTAGGTCTTTTTAGATTTTATCTTTCTTCTAGATTTTCCACTTTCTTTTTAGATTTTACTTTTCTTTTAGAAAATAAAAAAAATTCATATTAAAAAAAAAAATTCTTTGATCCATGTCTAAAGAATCAAACTTGAAATTTAGGGATTAAGGAAGCTCTAATTAAGATTTCTAATTATAAGTTGAAAAGAGGAGTTTTGTTAGATTTTTAGGTTAAGTAATAAGGATTAGAAAAATTACTAGATTTTAATTCTTTCTTTAGCATATAAACATTGAACATATTGAAGGATTAATCAAAGACTTTGTGATTTTAGTTACATATATATATAATAAAAAAAATGTATATAAATAATTAATAAACCACTAATTAAGCTGGTAGGTAGTGCCTTAAGAAGCATTACCAATCACGCCTAAAGGTGGTCAAAAAAAAAAGAAAAAAAAATACTTAACTACTGATTAAGCTGGTAGGTAGTGCCTCAAGAAGTATTACCATCACGCCTAAAGGTGGTCAAAAAATATATATATATAATATATATAATATATATATATATATATATCTATATATATATATATATATACACTTAACTACTGATTAAGCTGGTAGGTAGTGCCTCAAGAAGCATTCCAATCACGCCTAAAAGTGGTTAAGCCCTTAAATTCCTAAGTGGCCTAGTTTACTCGAGTCATCGAACCCTAGGGATGTTTTCTCATCTGATGCCCTAAAACCGTCTGGTTTGGGAGTCATCGGTAAGAGACTCGCTATATGGGTAAACTAAAAACCTAAGGATGCTAGGGAATGTAAATAAATAAACATTGTAAAAAATAAAAAAAATTTTATATATATATTAGTAAATAAATGAACTTAGTCTAAGAAAGATCCTTCATATTTATAGATGTATATATCCTAGGATTGATGCAAAATCCGTTTTTTAATCTTTCCCTAAAATCTAACCTAAGATGAAAACATCACTCAAATAGACACTTATAAGAGGAATGAAAAATTTAGAGTAACTAAAACCTATAGATCAAGTTAGAATCTTTAAAACATGGATCAAAAATTTCACTAACCCTTTTATTTTTCTTTATGGATTTTGTGGGTGCAATCCGCTGAAAACCCTCAGGAGACAACACTCCTCCTCTAGGGTAACCTAGAGGTTTACGGCTTGTTGCACGTGCTCAGTGCAATCGTGTCACCTACGAAAATGGTGTAATAAATTAGTTAGGATTTTCTTTTTCTTTCTTTTTTCTTCTTTTTTTTGCTCGAGGACGAGCAAAAACTAGGTATGGGGTGTGATTGTTATACATATTTGCATATTTACCACTACCATACCATGCATATTGTATATAAATATGTGATTTTTAACCCCTTTTCTCTCTATTTTTGCAGACCCACAACTTAAAGAGAAAAAGCCCATTATCACTTTAATTAGCAATAATTAAAGAGATTAAATCAAGAGCTCAGATTTGAAATCAGAATCCAGAGAGATCCGCGCGCGCAACTGAAGACTCTAGAAGGACACGTGGATAACAACCTTGCAACCAACTCGTACCAGAAAGTTGTTAGCCAACGGCCTCAACAGTGCCGCGCCCATGCCGCGCGCGCGGCAGATCCAGGCCGTTGAGATCCGGATTTTGCGCCAACGGCCAGGGCTCTAGAGGCTTCTTACTGATGGCTATAAATAGGTGACCAGGGTCTGCACAAAAAAGTAGAGAAGAGAGAGAAGAAAAAGGGGAAAATTCTTGTATTTTTGTTTTCTCCTAGGTTTTTAGACTTCATCTTCTTCCTCCTAGAGATCTTGACAAAGTGAAGAGAGAGTGCTGTTTGAGAGCTTGTACCAAGGAAGTGACATTCTTGTGGCCAAGGATTAATCAAAAGAGCTCCATTCATTTCTTTGCAAACTCTAGTATGCTTTACTTTACCTTGCTTTAATTTCTTGCTTTAATTCTAGTTCATTGTAATTGCTTTAGATCTTTGCTTTACATAATGATTGTAGCTTTGTTACTTGTGTAATGGAGAGCTAAATTCCTATTGCATGGCTAGCTAATAACTTACCTAGCTAACTTCTATCTCTTTGGATGATTGCTTATTTCAATACTTGCATAGTTAGAGTTTCTTTTGATTTCCAAGGAAGTATAGTTGCTTTCCCTTGGTAATGCTTTGTTAAAACTCCATATGACTCATGTGTGCCTCGGATAGAGCCTTGTCAAGAACAAGAGCCTTTGATGGAACATGAGGATGGATCACCAAACATGTGCTACTTGTTAAGAACAACTTCTTTACTTCAAGCTAAATTTTGTAGTTATGTCTTGAATGTTTAAATGAATGTTGATTCTTTCAATTTAGCATCCTTTGAGTACCAACCCTAGAGTTCATCATTGAACATCTATTTAGTGAGCCTATGATTCAATATGAGGCTTCAAGCTAACAACAAGAGAACACTAATCTTCAAGATGGAAACATCAATTGAACAAACATGCAAGTTATTTTTAATTGCCAATGAATCAATATGAGGCAATCTTGCAATCACCATTGAGTTTAGCAAGTTAGCAATGAGGTAAGTTAGCTAGCCATGTACCTTCTCATCTAAAAGTTTTCCAACATTTACTTTTAGCTTTTCTTTCTTTGCAATACACATCACTCATTCTTTTAATTTCTTTTCCATAATGCACAAATCCATCACTTCTTTTCATGTTACTTCTTGCAATTGTGTAAATACATAGAAGACATTTCGTTTTCATTTCTTCACTACATACCGTAACGCTTCTATCGCTAGCTCTCCTCGAGAATCGACCCGGTATAGCCATTGCTATAGCGGAGATTGAAAGGGTTATAACGATCTTTAATACATTTGTGGAGTGATCTAAGCACCAAGGTGGATTCTAACCTTCATCTCTTTGTTAAATATTTGTGCTAAAACTCTACACATTACTTTTTCCTAATAAGGTCTGAGCAACTCAGCACTTCACTTCAGACACGGGTCTGAGAAACCCTACATCTCACTTTAAACACGGGTCTGAGCAACTCTACGTTCTAACTGAAACGCCCGCGTCTACAACAAGCAACGCGAGGTCCGCGTCCAGTGCGAGACTCACATTTCTGTTATAACTGACCCCCATTACTAGGTAATTAACTTCTTACATAATGTGAGAGTTGATTAGTCTATGATTATGCATTATTATATCGCATTTCCCACCGATATATGAATAATTGTCGGTCTAAACCGTGTTTTGGTCTCTATTACAAGTAAAGCAAGAGTTCAAGGGCAAAGGATTAATAAGAGCCTAATTAATCCCAATTTATGGTAATTAATCCGCATTACTTGGAGGCCAAGCAAGGGATTATCTAGAAGATACGTCGAACCTAGAACTTTGCTCATGTCAGGCGAATATTCAGACGAAAGTACCAGAAACGGGATATACCATGAACATTCTCGAAGCTAGAGGGACGTCCTGACAAAAACCAGGGACTTAAGTCCCTGGTATTGCGGCGGAAACGCGGCAATTCTCGCATTTCCGCTGCAATAGTACGGAGCCACGCGTCGATTTTTGACGCGTGGCCCCGTCTCGTCTTCTGGAGGCTTCCTATGCCTATAAATAGCCCTGCATAGGGCCAGAGCGCGAGTAGTTTTATTTTTTAGGAGTAGGTTCTGATTCTAGGAGAAGTTTAGTGTAGTGTAGGTAGGTGCTCTTTATTTCTCTTGTATTTTCATTTCTTTTTAGATCATTATAGTAGGGCTGAGAGATTCATAGAGAGAGAGATAGAGAGGGATTGATGTAATAGATGGTGAAGTCTATGTAAAGGTGCCTCCTTTCTCCTCCAATGTAATCTTCTTCATCTTCTACATGATGTTTTGCTAACTTTTCTTCTCATGGCAATCTAACTACTAACCACTAACCATCTAACCACTTACTTGATAATCCACATGAATCGGGTAGCCTCTACAAGGCCTTGTTCTTGCAAGAGCCATTGCTGGCTCATGATGATGGGTTCTAACATCTAACTTGCTAACTTGCTAACCAAGCTAACTCTCTCTTATTTCATGCTTTTCTTTTAATGGTTAATGAGTTAATGCTTGTATTAGCTTGATCTTGATGCATGTTTGATTGTGATAAACATCTATGTGCCATGCTTTGTATCGTCTCTTGAAGCCAAGATTAGTGATGGCCGAGGATCAAAATGTGAGGCAACTATCATGAAGAGGTTAGCATGTTAGTGGAACAATTAGTAGTTAGTAGCCATGAGTTTTTTCTTTTATCTTGTTTTAGAAACCATTTCCAAAACTCTTTTCATTGTTGTTTTCACCGCTTCTTTGTTTGTCTTTGTTTTCATTTTCTTTACTACAAGCTTCATCTTCTTTTCCAATTTGTTTTCCAAACCACTTTCTATTTTGTTTTTTACATCAACGTTTTCATCGCTCTCCTCACCTACCACATTCTGGATTTCCTTTTCTTTTTTTTTCATTCTTTGTCATTCTTTCAACAAAGAAGAATTGTTAACATACAACGTGAATAAAAACTGTTAATGCTTCTATCGCCTCTCTTCCTGTGATTCGACCCGTTAAGCCAATGCTATAACGGAAGTATCGAGGGTACATTAGCACATTCGAGCTTTTACATCAATTTCATAATACACATTTTTGAGTGCTAGTTTCGCCCCGATCAAGTTTTTGGCGCCGTTGTCGGGGAAGGGAATGGTTTTGTTTTCACGTTTTTATTAACATTTGTCTTCTCTGTTTTGGTGTGTAGGACAATCTTTACAGGTGCTTAACATTGCAGAACATAAACTAGCTTTGCATTTCCCTGCTCTTGAAAGCAGGGCCCCAGCTTTTAAAGAACTGTCGCGCAATCGCGACTTTTGCCGCCGCGAAAACGCGGCCATTTTGTGAACATTATGTATCTTGTTGTGCTGGGATGTGTTCATTGTAATAGCTAGTAGATTTGTACTGCTATTTTTTTCCTTTGATTGCCTACACACCATAATAAACTAAAGAATTAAAATACGGTATTTGGACGCTTTAAAACGGCTTAGACATTTACATTTAGGCACGTGTCAATTCAATTCCAATATACTGTATTTTGTTCTGTTGTTGTGATCTGGATGGAGATGTACATATGGCATTGCATATAGCATAGGACAAACACGTGGGTGATTTATCGCTTTGTGTTATATTCTTGTCTATATTACCACTTGCACAAATTGAAATTAAGGCAAAACCCTTCCTTAGCCCAAAAACCATCTCCCCACTCACACAACCCAAGCCCTAATAAAATTTGATAGACGTTGGCCCCTAGGGACATCTCGGACTCATTAAGAGTCATCTAGGTCTAGGTCAACCCTACTCTAGGCTTGGTTTTGATTTTTTCTTTTTGTTTGTTGTTTGAATTTTCTTTTTTGTTTGTGATTGTTTGTGAAATGGAATTTAATAATAACAATTCTTTCAATCCTAACATGAATCTATTTCACACCAACCCCTTTGATTCGGATGATTCTAACTCGGCTTTTTACAATATGCGCCAACAAAATACCCGGGTTGGCCTTATCCGAATCAATATAACCATACCCACATTCTTATGACTATAATTTCCAAAATAATTTCAACTCTTCACAGAGTCAATGGGGATTCACCTCCCCGAGTTTAATTTTTAACCTCCTGTCCCCCATGTCCACCTTGTCCATAATTTACACAATATTCATTCCCTGATTTCGATTCCTATACTCCTTTTTCTGGACCTCCGATTGAAGAAAAATCTGAGTCAGAAAATAGTATAGAAGCCAATTTACAAGAGGTCGAGCAACAACTTCAGAAAACATTGACCTCTCCAATTCCACAACATTTTCAAGATTCATACTCAGTTCCACCAGTCCAGAATAGAAAACCATCAATTTTGGAAATGAGTATGCGTGAGTCCAAACAACAATCACAAAATCTGATGGACTCACAATTTCACCACCAATTCCAAAACAACACTTCATCTTTTCAACAAAACGATGAACCTATCAATTATGTAAAGATGCTTGAAGCCATGACTCAGGCTCAAAACGCTCGTAATCGTGACATAGATATGATGGTCAAAAGTCTCCGTTCTCATCGTTTGACCATTCCTGATGTCACTAAACATTCTGTCAGAGCCAAAGAGTCATGTTGTTTTGGAAATTAAGATTCAATTTCAGCACACCCATCTGCACTTGTCCAAACTTCAAATGTTAAAGATCCCATTGACATATTAGCAAGTTATCCTTTTCCTGAAATTGAACTTGAGCATGAATATGATCCTGAACTTCCACTTGATAATTCAATTTCACTTCCTGATTCAATATTGACTGAGGTGTTTTTTACCTGAATTCAGCCCTTTTTCTGAGTCAGTATTGATCCTGTACCAATCCATTGTGAAATTGAATCACCAATCATTTATGATGATCATATTGAACTTGACCAATTTCATACTTTTGAAAGTCCCATTGATAAATTGGCAAGTTCTCATTTTTGTGGAATTGAACTCAATGAGGAATGTGACTTTGATCCTCAATTTTGTGATCCAGTTCAAATTCCTGAATCATTATTGACTCCTGTTATATTACCCAATTTGAGTAACATTTTAGAGTCAGTTTTGATTCCCATCCCTGTCATTCCTGAACTTGAATCACCAACCTTAGAAAGTCACATTCCATCATGGGAAATGATTGTGGACTTGAGTTTCAACTTATTGATTTGGACCCACTTCCTGAACTGATTTCGACTCCCGAATCTTTACTTGACTTAAGTTTGTTTTCTGAGTCGGTATTAGCTCCTGTATTTCCTGAGTCTAAATCAATCATTCCATTCTGGACAAGGGTTTTGATAAGTTTGACTCTGAAATTATTTTGAAAATTTGGAAATTAGATAGGGTAAAATTTTTAATAAAAATCATAAATATATACATCATTCAAGTGGGTTGTATCATGGAAGTCTCTGGTGGGTTCCTCCGTACTCCACGCAAGTTAGATTGGGCCGCATTCCGTGGACCAATCAGACCGCCACCGGAACCACCACCTTGAGTGATTTTTCCTTCCCTCTCTATTTTTTCATGCATACATATATCACGATGCATTGAGGACAATGCATGAGATAAGTGTGGGGGAGGGTTTACTAACTTAGAGTTTTTAGATTTTCTTTCCTTTACACTTCTTTTAGGATACTTTTAGAAATCTTTCCTTTTGTATAGGAATTTTTTCTCTTTCTTTAAAAACTTTTTTGAAATAAGAGACAAAGCTTTGGTCTATTTTTAAGAAAATTAAGATGATCTTAGAAATTAAGGAAGCCTTAGTTATGACATCTTAAACCTAGTCGAAATAATGGATCTTATTTAAATTATAGGCTAAGTAAGATAAATTGGGGAGATAATTTTTATCTTGAATTTTCTTCCTTAGATAGTATGCACTTCACACTTAAAAATTTTTGGGATGGAAACAAAGACCTAAAATGCCATAAATAAAAAAAATCATCACTTATTAAGCTGGATAATTATGCCTCAAGAAGCATGATTATTCACGCCTAACGGTGGTCAAAATAAACAAATAATCCCCCTTAGTTTTGTGGCCTTGTTTACTTGAGTCCTTAAACCCGAGGGATGTTTTCTCATCTGGTGCCCTAAAACCATCTGGTCTGGGAGTCATCGGTTATAGGCTCGCTACATGGGTGAACTAGAAAGCCTAAGAAAACTAAGGGAAGATGAAAAAAAATAGAGAAAAAAAAGAGAAAGAATATATATATAAAAATAAATGGCTTGATGGTTAGAGTTGAAATCCCAGAAATCTTCACTATCACAAAGTGCATATTATCTAGGTTTTATGAAAGATAAAATATTCAATCCAATTTTGAATTCTTACCTTAATTAAAGATAAGATCTTGAATAGAGACTAAGTTTAAGGAAGAATGATTTTTGGTGGACTTATGACCTTAGATTGCTTATATTTTTACAAAAAATATTTCATAAACTTGTCTCTCTTTCAAAATGTGTTTTCAAAATATTAACATTTGTCTTCTTTCTTTATGGATTTTGTGGGTGCAATCCGCTGAAAACCCTCAGGAGACAACACTCCTCCTCTAGGGTAACCTAGAGGTTTAACGGCTTGTTGCACGTGCTCAGTGCAATCGTGTCACCTACGAAAGTGGTGTAATAACATTTGTAGTACAGTTTTCTTTTCTTGTTTTGCTCGGGACGAGCAAAAGATAAGTGTGGGGTGTGATTAATCTACGATTATGCATTATTATATCGCATTTCCCACCGATATATGAAAAATTGTCGGTCTAAACCGTGTTTTGGTCTCTATTACAGGTAAAGTAAGAGTTCAAGGGCAAAGGAGTAATAAAAGCCTAATTAATCCCAATTTATGGTAATTAATCCCGCATTACTTGGAGGCCAAGCAAGGGATTATCTAGAAGATATGTCGAACCTAGAACTTTGCTCATGTCAGGCGAATATTCAGACGAAAGTACCAGAAACGGGATATACCATGAACATTCTCGAAGCCAGAAGGACGTCCTGACAAAAACCAGGAACTTAAGTCCCTGATATTGCCGCGAAAACGCGGCAATTCTCGCGTTTCCACGGCAACAGTACGGAGCCACGCGTCGATTTTCGACGCGTGGCCCTGTCTCGTCTTCCAGAGGCTTCCTATGCCTATAAATAGCCCTGCATAGGGCCAGAGCGCGAGCAGTTTTCATTTTTAGGAGTAGGTTCTGATTCTAGGAGAAGTTTAGTATAGTGTAGGTAGGTGCTCTTCATTTCTCTTGTATTTTCATTTCTTTTTAGATCATTGTAGTAGGGCTGGGAGATTCATAGAGAGAGAGATAGAGAGGGATTGATGTAATAGATGGTGAAGTCTATGTAAAGGTGCCTCCTTTCTCCTCCAACGTAATCTTCTTCATCTTCTACATGATGTTTTGCTAACTTTTCTTCTCATGGCAATCTAACTACTAACCACTAACCATCTAACCACTTACTTGATAATCCACATGAATCGGGTAGCCTCTACAAGGCCTTGTTCTTGCAAGAGCCATTGACGGCTCATGATGATGGGTTCTAACATCTAACTTGCTAACTTGCTAACCAAGCTAACTCTCTCTTATTTCATGCTTTCTTTTAATGGTTGATGAGTTAATGCTTGTATTAGCTTGATCTTGATGAATGTTTGATTGTGATGAACCATCTATGTGCCATGCTTTGTATCGTCTCTTGAAGCCAAGGATTAGTGATGGCCGAGGATCAAAATCTGAGGCAACTATCATGAAGAGGTTAGCATGGTTAGTGGAACAATTAGTAGTTAGTAGCCATGAGTTTTTCTTTTATCTTGTTTTAGAAACTATTTCCAAAACTCTTTTCATTGTTGTTTTCACCGCTTCTTTGTTTGTCTTTGTTTTCATTTTCTTTACTACAAGCTTCATCTTCTTTTCCATTTGTTTTCCAAACCACTTTCTATTTTGTTTTTACATCGACGTTTTCATCGCTCTCCTCACCTTCCACATTCTGGATTTCCTTTTCTTTTCTTTTTCATTCTTTGTCATTCTTTCAACAAAGAAGAATTGTTAACATACAACGAATAAAACTGTTAATGGCTTCTATCGCCTCCCTTCCCTATGGATTCGACCCATTAAGCCAATGCTATAACGGAAGTATCGATGGTACATTAGCACATTAGAGCTTTTACATCAATTTCATAATACACATTTTTGAGTGCTAGTTTCGCCCCGATCAAGAGTTAATCTCCATTATGGAGAGATTTTAGGGGACAATAATACCCCTATGACTCCCTATAAATAGCCTGAGGAACTATGAAGGGGGAGAGGCTTTTCTAAGATTGAGAGCTGAGAATTCTTAAGCTAAAAGCTTCTTGGTTTCAACCACAGAGGTTCAGAAAGAGAGAAAATGAGTAATGGACTCTAAACACTTAGTGTGTTAAAAACAGAGTTCCTTTCTGATTGATTTTTGAGAGCGTCCTGAAAAGAAGCTTGACAGCCGGTCGGTCAACAAAGAACAATGTAGGATCTAAAAATAATGGCAACACAAATACTAAAACAAAGATGAATAGCGTTTAAATAAAATACTTGCAAGAAAAGGAAAATGCACAAAATAAATCTCAGAAAAATACAAATGCAAACACGAGAGATTTTATCCTGGTTCGGTCCTCGTGACTTACGTCCAGTCCCCAAGCAATCTGCTTGAGATTTTTCTTATCCTAATTTTGATACACCCAAATCAACTCCTTGTACACTACTTGACAAAACACCATTTGCCAAATCTGTATAACTCTTTTCTACACCAAGAAGATAATTTCTTGTACACCTCTTCTCTACACCAAGAAGACACTCTTGGAAAACTCTTCTCTTTGAATGATTACAAAGTATCCTATAAGCCTTGAAACTTGTATGTAATCTTGAACAATATTTCTTATAGGTTGACTCTCAGAATTCTTCACAATAGAATTGGAATTATGTGAAGAAATGAAAGTGAAAACTCGTTTTCTAAAAACAGAAATTTTGACAGAGTTTTTGGATAGAAAACTAATGTTTTTAATTGGTGTATTCATCCTAGGACAACATCCCTATTTATACATGAAATCAATGGTCAGTTAAAGAAGTTATTAACTCGAATTTGAAAATCAAAACGTTGGATAAAACACCAGAAAATCAATAACTGAATAACATTTAGAAACTCTAGTTAGTCGACTAGGGTATGGGAGTAGTCAACTAATATAAGAAATGTTGCCTGGGTTAGTCGACTAGCCAAGATATCAAGTCGACTATATGAAGACTGACATAGAATAATAACTCTCTAAAAACTAAACTTAGTCAACTAGTAGAGAGGGTAAGTCCACTAATGTTGGTTATAGCCAATAAACAGAGAACCGATATTTTTCTGTGGAGAGACTTAGTCGATTATAGAATATAACAAGTCGACTATAGGATATGTTAATCGACTAGACAAGTTATAAATCGACTATCTAACTATTTTGTGTGTGTGTGTGATTAAGACTTTTAACAATCTATTAAAAATAGACAAAAATAGTAAATATCCTTGAATAATCTTGAGCAATTAGAACTCAGCACTATCTTTTGAGATAGAGCTCTAATGCATCTGCATCAAAAATGTTATCATCAAAATCTAAGTTTCAGCATTCTCCCCCTTTTTGATGATGACAAGTTGTGTGCATAAAAACTCCCCTTACAGAGATAAACTCCCCTTGCAGAGAACGGGTTATAACAAATATAGATAACAAATATTCTCCCCCTGCGAAAATATATCATGGCATATATATATATATATATATATATATATATATATATATATATATATATATATATATATATATAATATATATATATATATATAATATATATTATATATATATATGATACATTATGTTTTGCATAATCAAGTGTTTGAAATAATTTTCTATTAAGAAATCACTTTTTTAGGAGGTACCTAAAAATAAATATTTTGTATGATACCAATCACAATAGGGTCAAAAACAATTAACCTTTAGGAACCCAAACCCAATTTGAATTTGGTTTTCATTTGTTAGTATAAACATAATCATAAGAGTTACATACATGATGTATATATGATGCAATATAAGCATTTTTATCCATAATACTTAAATTTTTAGGAATATATATATATTTGTTCCTAATTCTTTTTGAAATAATATCAGTATTTCTTTTCACAAAAGAATTATATAGATTATGGTTCTTTTCATAAACATGTGTAGATTTTCTAACATTATTTTTTGAAAAACTAAGACACCCATATATACATTTTTCAAACTTATCTTTTGAAAATCCATGACAAAAATGATTATTTGACATTTTTTGATAAGACAATAAATCATTTAAAATTTCTTTTTCTTTATTAAATTTTATCACATTTTTTAAAATTTCTTCATATTTAATTTTGAAACTTGATATTTCTTTATCTAAAATAGAAATTCTAGAATTTAAAGAAACAGTTTCTCTTTTAAGCAAAGTATTCTCTTTTAAGAAATTCTCATTATCTTTTTTTAAAGATGAAATAACTTTTTCAAAGTCAACTTTTTGAGAATTTAAAGAAGATATTTGAGAAATATAAATTGAATTTTCTTTGTTGAGTCTTTCATTTTCCTTTGTTAAAACTTTATTTTTAATCTTTTCATTTATAAAATCATCATATAATTCATGAAATACATCTAGTAATTCAGCATATATCTTATACCTCATCTTCTTGAGCAATAAAATAAACATTGACAGTTTTAAGGCTTCTTTTTCATCAGAGAAAGATGAATCACTATTCTCCAAAGTTGCCTGATAATCTTTCTTCTTTTTGTTGAGCTTTTTGAACTTGAAGTTCCCTTTGTAATTTAGCAATGGGCAGTCCTTCTTTATATGACCTATTTTATTATAATTAAAATAAGTAGGATTAAACTTACATTGTTTCAAGAACTTTTTGAATATTCTTGAGAGCATTGCCATCTTCTCTTCATCATCATCTAAATTTTTCATATCTGAGGATGTATGGAAGGCAAGTACTTTCTTCTTGAATTGAGGTTGTTGTTCATCATTCTTCCTATCTTCAAGTTGAACTTCATAGGCCCTTAAACTACCAATAAGATTATCTAATGAAATTGTTGAGAGATCATTTGCTTCTTCTGTTGCAGTGGTTTTCTTCTCCCAATCTGATGTAAGTGCACGAAGAATCTTTCTAATTTTTTCAACTTGAGTGTATTCCTTTCCAAGGGCTACTAAGAAATTTATAATGACGATGAATCTTGTAATCATTTCTGAAATAGTTTCATTCTCCTTCATTTTGAAGAGTTCAAACCGGTGAACAAGATCAAAAAATTTAGATTCTTTAATTTTATTAGTACCTTCATGTATTACCTATAAAATCTGCCATATTTTATTTGTAGATCTGTCCATTGGTATACAATTGAATTCTTCTTTATTCAAGGCACTGAAAAGCGCGTTTCATTGCTTTGGCATCAAGATTTTCAGACTGCTTTTATTCTTCACTCCACGCATTGTAATTGATGGTCGGCTTGGTGTATGGTGCTTCTACTATGTTCCATAGTTCATAGTTGATTCATTGTTAATTGATTGCAAGTAAATCTTCATTCTACACTTTCAGTAGTTATAGTTTGATCCATCAAATAACGGTGGACATTGTGTAGAATGTCCTTTTTCGAATTGTAATTAAGAAGCTCCATTGCCATCCATAAACATTGTATGCAGGGCTCTGATATCAAATGTAGGATCTAAAAATAATAGCAACACAAACACTAAAACAAAGATGAATAGCATTTAAATAAAATACTTCGAAGAAAAGAAAATGCACAGAATAAATCTCAGAAAAATGCAAACACAAACACGAGAGATTTTTTCTTGGTTTAGTCCTCGTGACCTACGTCTAATCCCCAAGCAACCAGCTTGAGATTTTCCTTATCTTGATTTTGATACACCCAAAATCAACTCCTTATACACCACTTGACAAAACACCCTTTGCCAAATCTGTACAACTCTTCTCTACACTAAGAAGATAATTTCTTATACACCTCTTCTCTACACCAAGAAGACACTTTTGTACAACTCTTCTCTTTGAATGATTACAAAGTATCTTATAAGCTTTGAAACTTGAATGTGATCGTGAACAAGATTTCTTATAGGTTCACTCTCAGAATTCTTCACAATAGAATTGAAATTGTTTGAAAAAATGAAAGTGAAAACTAGTTTTTAGGAAAACAAAAATTTTGACAGAGTTTTTGGATAGATAACTAATGTTTTTAATTAGTGTATTCATTCTAGGACAACATCCCTATTTATAGGTGACATCAATGGTTAGTTAGGGAAGTTATTAACTTAAATTTGAAAATCAGAACATTAGATAAAATACCAGAAAATTAATAACTGAATAACATTCAGAAACTGTAGTTAGTGGACTAGGGTATGAGAGTAGTCGACTAGTATAAGAAATATTGCCTGGGTTAGTCGACTAGCCAAGATATCAAGTCGACTATTGAAGACTGACACAAAATGATAACTCTCTGGAAACTAAACTCAGCCGACTAGCAGAGAGGGTAAGTCGACTAATGTTGGTTACAGTCAATAAACAGAGAATTAATATTTTTCTATGGAGAGACTTAGTCGACTATAGAAGATAGCAAGTCGACTATAGGATATGTTAGTCGACTAGACAAGGGTATAAGTCGACTATCTAAATTTTTTGTGAGTGTGATCAAGGCTTTTAACAATCTATTAAAATTACACAAAAATAGTAAATATCCTTGAATAATCTTGAGCAATTAGAACTCAGCACTAACTTTTGAGATAGAACTCCAATGTATCTGCATCACGAATGTTATCATCAAAATCTAAGTTCCAACAAACAAGAATCACTATCCATCATCGCACAAAGAACCCAACCTTAAATAAAGGGGAGAACCAGTTCTTCTCCCCTCTTTTGTAATTGGGATCGTTCCATTGAACTTTTCAGCCACTTAAAAAAACTTTACATCAACCCACTTTTCTAACCAAACATAAGTATCAGCATGATGCATCATTTCAACCACAATATTAAGAATCCAGCTGGCAAAGCCCTATTGGAAATAGGGGTCTTGGACTGATAATGAAAACTTTAAAAGACTGTGCCTGATCTAAAATTATCCTTGGCCGATTCTGTGGTGTATGAGGACATTGATGCGCTAATCCTCTCTTTAATCTCTCCATCTGTACTTGGAGCAAGATGAGCCCATTGGTTGGCCTTGTTCCCAGAACGTTGAAAAGGTAATTTGCCCAGGTCATCTGTTTGACCCCTCCAGACCTCAAATTAGTGAACTCAGCATAGATGTGAAAGTGACACAACACTTCTCAATATGTCACATACACTAAAGGGGCATTCTCCTCCATCAAGTGCAGTTCTTCGGCTGATGGAACATATTCTTCATAGGGAATATCTCCTATCACTAACCCAGAGACTTTGTACATCACATGAAGAGCGAATCTCATCTCCCTGATCGGGGTGAAGAATGTACACGTCTCCGGATTGTAACGCTCCAGCATAACATAAAGATGATGATTGCTTTGTGTGATGCCATACCTAACAGCCCGAACGACGTTATAGAGACCAGTCTGTAGTAGCTCGTCCTTCAGATCTTCAAGGATGAAGCCCACCATTCTGGACCACCAATATTTGTCCGAAGAATGGACCCATCCCAATGCCTAAAATTTGCCTTTGGGAAATCACCATTTATGGCCATTGGTTAATGAACATGGTCGCCTGATGAGAGGTCTCACCTGTGGGATACTCCGCCTCTGAAGAACCCGACAGCAGTCCGATTACATTTCTGTCATGATCCGCCAGGGCTACCGTGTGATGAGAGATCTGCCCAAGAGAAACTTCAAATTGCTCCTCTGTAAAATCCCACTCCATCGGTCTATGAAGGGACATCAACTGAATGGATGATAAAGAAAACATCCTTTCTATGTCCAGAAGAAAGAAGAGACGCTCTCCAACCCGACGAAGCCATTTATAGCTGTCGTCAAGCACCACCTCTGCGTCCTCATTAATGGAGTCTCCGAATAAGAAATCCGGCTTTCTTAGTAGTGAACGGGAATCTGATTCAAATCTTCCATCTGTGATGAGTTCCCGGAAAGCCTGTGAGCTTGCCTGACTTAACTTGGTTCACCGCTCTCGATCCTTCCCGTGAAAGCCTGCACAGTCCTACTGAGGGCAGAAATGACATCCATATCCGATCCACCTACATGGCCAAAATGATGCCTCTTCGCCATAGGATTCGAGGATACGTCACTGCAAAAAGAAGAATACAAAGTTAATACTTTTAGAGCAGTGAAAGTACGCAAGTGTTGGAGTTCAAACGCGGGGCTCAACATATGAGACCTACATTCTGTGATTAAAACGTGAAGCTCACATGAAGCCCGCATCTGGACTCCACACTTAAAGAAAATTTCTAAGTCCTGAGACTCAAACGCGAGTCTCACAAACAAGAGCCGTCTTAAGAAGTCTCAAGACATGAACTCCCATGTACTCGCATTCAATTCACAGACGCGAAGGTCGCTTTGATAAAGCAGAAAAATGCCAGGATCACGAAGACTCACGTTCTTCTCATCAATGCGAGAACCACGTTTACAAATCAAATGCGAACCATTGAGATTCGCATCGACTGTTCAACTTCAACGGAAGTTTTGAAGTTTCAAAAAAAATGTTAAGAGATGATGTCTCTTCGTGTTCAAATAGAAGAATTCATTTAACTTACCAGAAATGGGGGCTTCCTGAGAATAAGAACAACTCACAGTAGTCGGCTCAGCGACAGCGCTCGAAGAAGCAACAGTTTGCTTGGGCTTTGGAGCCATCTCGATAGTGAAATCTTTGAAAAAGATTAGAAAAAGCTCAGAGCTTCATGGGTTTTGAGAAAGCTTAAGAGCTTTTTGATCTTCAGACGCGGGTCTGATCGAAGATGATGAATACTTAAAGTGATATAACTGTTGAAAGACTTGGGTCTTTTATAGGCCTTTCAGTGGCTGAGATACACGGTGCGTATCTCGAGCTAGATCTGAGCCAGACATGTGTCCAACGCGGTACTCACGTTCACGTTTGGAAGCATCCAACGAGATCTTTGCATTTTAAACTGATAGTTGCATCTCAATAGCAATTGAGGGTCGCGTCTCTACATCAACTGAGTGTCGCGTCTCAACTACTTTGATGCTCGCGTCTGCATGACAATTGCGTCTATGATGGTCGCGTTCTCTCACATACAAGGAGTATGTCCGTGCTTTTGCAATCAGTTCAATAGTACACTGGCAAAAGTAACTAATTACTCTATCAGTTCAATAGTACACTGATAAACAAACTGGAGCTTATGACAAGTGCTAGACTGAATTTTTAAGACATTTATGACAATCTTTCATGGAGGCTTCAAGCAGTTCAACGGTACACTCACGAAGACCAGAATCCAGACAGGATTAAGCATAGTGATTGGTAGTGAAAAGTGCATTTTTATCATCATATTTACCTTCACATTTTCATATTTATTCATATAATTCTGCACATTTACTAATATTTTGTTATTTAATGTGTGCAGGCCTTGAGTATTGAATTAAATAAAGAATTAAAGCTTAATGAAGCCCAAAAGCCCATATCCAAGCCCAAGTCCAAGCCCAGGTGCAAAAGTGCAATTATAAGAAGTCAAAAGTGCAAATACAAATTGTAAAAATTGCAAATACTACAAAGAGGGAAGGATAGAATTCTATTCTACCCTAACTGCTTGGTGGATGAGGATAAATAAGAGTGCAAGGATGAGATTCATTTTTGAAGGGATTTGGATTTAGGGTAACTTGATTTCTAAGTTATCTCGAAAATCCAAAATGAAGAGTCAGGATCTAGCTTCCAGAAGCATACGCCCAGATGGACGGACTAAGAGAAGCCATCCGCCAAAGCGCCAAAGCGTTTCCGCGGCAAACAAGATGAGTCCAGGGAACAGATTTCGTGGAGGAGTTTATCCGGGACTCTATCACCTTCTGCACCTATAAATACCCCTGCAGACGCAACAGGGAGGGCATCCAGAGAAGATTAGGGTTTTTCTTTATCTTTTTCTTAAATTTCTGCACGTTGTAATTTCGTTTTAAAGGCTTTGTGGAGAAGAAGGAGCTTGTATTTGGAGACATACTTTCGAATAAAGGTTACTTTCTTTTGCATATTTAATTCTTGTCAATTTTTATTTCTTTTCTCTGCGATTAATTGCTTCGGTTTTCATCTGTGATCTCTTATTTTGTTTCTTCTTCTTTTCTTCTAATTAAAAAGAAAATAAAAAAACAATAAAAAAATAATTATAAAAAAATGATGTCTAACTAATTCTTTGTGTGGTTTGCTGATCTCTTAAGCAACCCTAGGGTAAGTTAGGATTTGAATCGATTGATGACCAGTTTTATAAACCCTAGGTCTAAAGATTGTTTTTCTTGAAGATTAAACTGATGATTATATTTCTTAATGTAGGTTGCACATTTAAATAACTCCTCATGCCTTCATACTTAAGAACTAGGATAGCCTAAATTTAAGATTAGTCTTTTCTTAAGCTGTACTTAGATGTTAGGATGAAACATTGTTTAGTTTTTAATAATGCAACTTAGTTAGATTCTAGTATCATATTTTCTTGCTTGAATCACTCTTAATAATCTAGGGTAAATCACATTTATCTCAAGATGAAATTCAACATCCAAGACTTGCATGGTGGGTTGTGGTAGTAGATCAGTAAAACCATACTTCTTTATTCATATACACTTCAAATCTAATCCCTTCTTTGTTTTATTCAAAGCGTACAGAGGAATCGGCCGAAAAGCTTGCATCGCATCCTTCCTTGAGAATCACAACCCGCTTTGGCCCTTGCTACAGCGGATAGCATTGAG
Source organism: Agave tequilana (assembly GCA_038442645.1). NCBI lineage: Eukaryota > Viridiplantae > Streptophyta > Magnoliopsida > Asparagales > Asparagaceae > Agave > Agave tequilana. The sequence continues at coordinate 53,053 of JAVJIF010025603.1, read as the reverse complement.
ACTAAGAACTCTACAACTCATTCTTCTTATTTACAAATTCTAAAATCTCAATCAAAATTTTGGCGCCGTCGCCGGGGAGGGACGGTAAGTTTATCTTTAAAAAAAAAATTAATTATTAACTAATTCTTTTATTCTTTCTGTTTGCAGGTTTGGAGAACAGGAAACAGCAGAAGTGGACATATAGCAACTCTGTGCCTCTGCCCTCGAAGGCAGAGCATCAGAGCCTACTACAGTGCCGCGGATCCGCGGCAATAGCCGCGTTTCCGCGGCCTTAGTAGTTCATTACTGACAGATCTTTCTGCAGGTTGCTACAAATTGCAAGATTTGTTTTCTGCTCTATTAAAATTTGTTCTGTGATAAACCTGTATACTGCTAATTAATCAACAGTAAAATATTTGTTGAAAAAGATAAAAATTGATTAGACGTTTGCATCCTAGGCACGTGTCTTTTCAATTCCTTTATTTTACTGTTGAAGAGTGCTGGAGCAAGGTACGTTCGCATTGCATGTAGAATAGGACTCATCTCTTGGTTGATTTTCATTGCTTTGAGTGAATCTTATTTACATATCTTGTACACTTGCACAAAATCATCTTAAGGGCATAACCCATTAACATGATAAGGTGGGGATTTAATCACCCTTTCTTAGCCCAAAAATCATATTCCAAGCACTCACTAACCCAAGCCTAACTAAAAATGAGTAGACGTTGGCCCTAGGGACATCTCGGACTCAATTAGGAGATTATCCTAAGGGGGAACGGTGTTGGAAATTGACTCCTGCCAAATCAGTGTCTAGGAAGGGGATTAAGGGCCGAAAGCCCAAAGATTGGTAGTTATTTAATTAAGGAACGTCTTTGACGGAAAACCTCCCACCAATCTTGCCCTGACCTGGCTGATTAACTTAGGGTCAAAGTCTATACCCTACCTCCCGTGGACAGTCTAACCAGTTAGGAGTCGTCTAGGTCATAGGTCACCCTAACTTAGGTTAGAAATTTTTATTTTTTGTTTGCTTGTTTGTTTGTTTTGTTTTTCTTTGATTGTGTTTGTGTGATATGGCATATAATAATTTTTCCAACTTTAATCCATATTACACACCATCTTCTTTTTCGGATATTACCAACCCGGCATATCATAATTTTGACTAACCTACTGTGCCGGAATGGTCTTATCTGAATGAATATAACCCATACCCCCCATCTTATGACCATAATTTTCATACCACTTTCAACTCTTCACAGTGTTCATGGGGTTTCGCTTCCCCCGAGTCCAATTTTCAACCAACTTGTCCTCCGTATCCACCTTGTCCACAATATTTCCAAGATTCATACTCAGATCCACCAATTCAGAATAGAAAACCATCTATCTTGGAAATGATGAGTATGCATGAGTCCAAGCAACAATTACCATCAATCTTTGACATGATGATGCGTGAGTCCAAGCAACAATCACAAAATCTGACCGATTCACAACTTCATCACAATTACACTTCCTCTTTCCAAGTCCAATCACAAAATGATGCACCAATCGACTATGAAAAGATGCTTGAAGCCATGACTCAGGCTAGATTAGCTCGTGATCATGAAATAGATTTGATGGTTCAATCTTTACGTTCTCACCGTTCGGCCATTTCTGATATGGTTAACCATTCTGTTAGAGCCGACGAGCCACGTTGCTTTGGACAACAAGATTACCACCATGTGAACTTGCTAAAACTCTAATTTTTGATAGTTTGGCAAGTTATTCCTTTCCTGAAATAGAACTTGAGCATGAATATGATCATGATCCCCAACTTGATGATTCAATTTTACTTCCTGATTCAATAATGACTCTGGTATCTCCACCTGATTTTACTTTTCCCGAGTCAACATTGGATCCTGTGCCAATTCATCATGAAATTGAATCACCCATTTTTGATGATCATATTGAATTTGACCAATTTTGCAATTTTGAAAGTCCCATGGATAAATTGGCAAGTTCTAATTTTTATGATATTGAGCTCAATGAGATATGTGACCTAGATTCTCAAATCTGTGAGCAAGTTCAAATTCCCGAATCAATATTGACTCCTGTTTTGTTACCCAACTTAGGTAATCTTTTAGAGTCAGTTTTGATTCCCACACCTATCATTCCTGAACTTGAATCACCAACATTAAGTCACATTCCATTATGGGAAACTGATTGTGGACTTGAGTTTCAGCTTATTGATTTGGACCCACTTCCTGAACCTAGCCCGACTCCTGAACCCTTGCTTGATTTAAGTTTCTTTCCTGAGTCGGTATTCATTCCCGTACTTATGACGTTCAAGTCAATCATTCCATCTTTTCACAGTCCATTTTGGGACAAGGCGGTTGACACAATTGACTCTGAAAATAATTATGAAATTTGGAAATTTGATGGGGTGGAATTTTTAAAAAATGTTCATACAGACATCATTTTAATGGGTTATACAAGAAATTTCTGGTGGGTTCCTCCGAATTCCACGAAAAGTAGATTGGGCCACATTTCGTGGACCAATTAGACTACCACCGGAACCACCACCTTGAGGTAACTTCTGCCATCCCTTCGTATTTTTCATGCATACATGCATACATTGATACATTGAGGACAATGCATGAGATAAGTGTGGAGGTAGGCTTTACTAACATACTAACATAGGTAGAAACTAACCAAAATTTGCTAATAAAAAAATGAAAAAAATATATAAAAAGGACAATATTTTGACTTATCTTTTGAAAGAAATCTAAGTTAGTCTTAAGAATTAGGAAAATCATGATTAGGATTTCGAAAAACTTGGTCAAAATAAATAAATTATTGAATTTTTAGGTATAGGAGGAGAAATTGAACAAGTAATTAGTCTTGATTTTTACCTTAATGAAATGTGCATAACTAATGCATATCTAGGATTCTAAGACAAAGACCCTTATGCCTCATAAAAATTTCTTTTAAAAAAAAAAAATTTCACCAATTAAGCTAGATACATGTGCCTCATGAAGCATAAGTATTCACGCCTAAAGGTGAGTTTATAAATAAGCATCCTTAGTTTTGTGGCCCAGTTCACTCGAATTTGAGTCCACGGGGTGTTTTCTCACCCGGTGCCCTAAAGCCGACCGGTTTGGGAGCCACCGACTTTAAGTTCGCTACATGGGTGAATTAGAAAGCCTAAGAAAACTGAGAAATATTATATGTATTAATACATCTAATAGTCAATTAGTTAGGTATGAGTGCCTCAAGAAGCTTTCATGCTTACACGAAAGAAAATTAGATGAGTTATACATATTAAAAAAAAAGAAAAAAAATATATATATAATAATAATAAAGAGGCATGAGAGTCCAAGTTAAGGAATTCCTAGTAAAAATTCATAAGGATGCATATGATTTTTGGTAACGAAAAAGACTATACAAAAATTCAATTTTGATCCTTACCTAAAATGGATAACAATTTACTATATATAGACTAAGTTTAAGAATGAATAAAAATGAGGATCCTAAAAACTTATAGATTACTTAGTCTCTTCAAACGTATTTCAATTATTTTCCTTTTTAATGGATTTTGTGGGTGTAATCCGCTGAAAACCTCACGAGACAACACTCGTCCTCTAGGGTAACCTAGAGGTTTAACGGCTTGTTGCACGTGCTAAGTGCAATCGTGATTCCTACGAAAGTGAGTTTGCTAGTTTAGTTTTTCTTTTTCTTTTTGATTTTTACTCGAGGACGAGCAAAAAGATAAGTGTGGGGGTGTGATTGGTAGTGAAAAGTGCATTTTTATCATCATATTTACCATCACATTTTCATATTTATTCATATAATTCTGCACATTTACTAATATTTTGTTATTTAATGTGTGCAGGCCTTGAGTATTGAATTAAATAAAGAATTAAATCTTAATGAAGCCTAAAAGCCCATATCCAAGCCCAAGTCCAAGCCCAGGTGCAAAAGTGCAATTACAAGAAGTCAAAAGTGCAAATACAAATTGTAAAAATTGCAAATACTACAAAGAGGGAAAGGATAGAATTCTATTCTACCCTAAATGCTTGGTGGATGAGGATAAATAAGAGTGCAAGGATGAGATTCGTTTTTGAAGGGATTTGGATTTAGGGTAACTTGATTTCTAAGTTATCTCGAAAATCCAAAATGAAGAGCCAGGATCCAGTTTCCGAAGCATACGCCCAGATGGACGGACCAAGAGAAGCCACGCGCCAAAGCGCGTGGCCATCTGCCACTGTATGGCCGCAGAAACGCGGCCCAAGCCGCGTTTCCGTGGCAAACAAGATGAGTCCAGGGAACAGATTTCGTGGAGGAGTTTATCCGGGACTCTATCACCTTCTGCACCTATAAATACCCCTGCAGACGCAACAGGGAGGGCATCCAGAGAAGATTAGGGTTTTTCTTTATCTTTTTCTTAAATTTCTGCACGTTGTAATTTCGTTTTAAAGGCTTTGTGGAGAAGAAGGAGCTTGTATTTGGAGACATACTTTCGAATAAAGGTTACTTTCTTTTGCATATTTAATTCTTGTCAATTTTTATTTCTTTTCTCTACGATTAATTGCTTCGGTTTTCATCTGTGATCTCTTGTTTTGTTTCTTCTTCTTTTCTTCTAATTAAAAAAGAAAATAAAAAGCAATAAAAAAATAATTATAAAAAAATGTTGTCTAACTAATTCTTTGTGTGGTTTGCTGATCTCTTAAGCAACCCTAGGGCAAGTTAGGATTTGAATCGATTGATGACAAGTTTTTAGAAACCCTAGGTCTAAAGATTGTTTTTCTTGAAGATTAAACTGATGATTAGATTTCTTAATCTAGGTTGCACATTTAAATAACTCCTCATGCCTTCATACTTAAGAACTAGGACAGCCTAAATTTAAGATTAGTCTTTTCTTAAGCTGTACTTAGATGTTAGGATGAAACATTGTTTAGTTTTTGATAATGCAACTTAGTTAGATTCTAGTATCATATTTTCTTGCTTGAATCACTCTTAATAATCTAGGGTAAATCACATTTATCTCAAGATGAAATTCAACATCCAAGACTTGCATGGTGGGTTGTCGTAGTAGATCAGTAAAACCATACTTCTTTATTCATATACACTTCAAATCTAATCCCTTCTTTGTTTTATTCAAAGCATACAGAGGAATCGGCCGAAAAGCTTGCATTGCATCCTTCCCTGAGGATCACGACCCGCTTTGGCCCTTGCTACAGCGGATAGCATTGAGACTAAGAACTCTACAACTCATTCTTCTTATTTACAAATTCTAAAATCTCAATCATTTAGGACATCTCAAAAGATTGCCAGTCCTATCACGAAGTGTCTAAATCAATATGAAGTCCAAAGTTTTCTAAAATCCGTCCCAATCAGCCACAGAGTATCAAAAATTTGAAGGAGTAGACTGTCCAAAAATCATTAAAGATAAGTCATCAGACATGAACCTCCCAACGCGAAGGTCGCATTTCAATTAAAATGTGAACCTCGTGCCCAAGAAAAAACTCAAACTGCAAATGCGGGTCTGAGGAACCCCCCGTCTTACTTCAAACGCGAGTCTGAGTAACTCTGTGCCTATTTCAAATGCAGGTCTGAGCAACTCTGTGCTCCACTTCAGACGCGGGTCTGTGAAACCCTGCGTCTCACTTCAAATGCAAGTCTGAGTAACTCCGTGTCCTATTTCAATCGCAGCTCTGAGCAACTCTGTTCTCCACTTCAAACGCGAGTTTGAGTAACTCCGCGTCCTGTTTCAAGCGCAATTCTGAGCAACTCTGCGCTTTACTTCAAACGCGGATCTGAGAAACCCTGTATCTCACTTCAAACACGGGTTTGAGTAACTCCACATTCTGATTGAGATACGAATTTAAGCCCTGCGTTTATACAAATATGAGGTCTACGTCTACTGCGAGACTAGCATTTTTGTTATAATTGACCCCCATTACTGAGTCAATTAACTCTCCACGTAATGTGAAAGTTAATTCCTAATGGAGGGATTTTAGAGGACGATAATACCCGTATGACTTCTTATAAATAGCCTGAGGAGCTATGAAACAGAGGACTTTTGGAGAGGACTTTTGAGAGGACTCTTGGAGCAGAGAAGAAAAAGAGAAACTCTTAAAGATTGAGAGCTAAGAATTCTCAAGTTAAAAGCTTCTCGCTTTCCTCTTGCTTGTTAAAAAGTCCATAGAGAAGAGAAAAAGAGTTATCAGTGGGCTCTAAACACTTAGTGTGTTAAAAATAGAGTTCCCTTCTGATTGGTCTTTAAGAGCATCTCAAAGAGAGCTTGTCATTCAGCCGGTCAATAGAGAACAAGAATCACTCTCTATCGTCACACGAAGAACCCAGCCTTAAAGGGGAGAACCAGTTATTTTTTCCTCTTTTATAATCGGAATCGTTCCGTTGTAACTTTTCATCCACTCAGAAAAACATTATTTCGCGCTACTTTTCTTACCGAACAATGTTGATAGCCTTTAATCTATTGTTAGTATTTTCATATGATTTAATATGTTGTTAGACTATCTTCATGTGTATGAACAATTTTTTATGATATATATGTCTCATTTAATTAGTGTATTTTGAATGCACCTTTGTGAATATCTTGTATTCATACTCTATTGATTTCATATACTATATAAATGTTTTATTCCCACCACTTGTCAATGAGTGTATAATGATACCATTGGTATTGTTTTATTAAATAATCTAAATAATTTTTGTTCTCTTAATCCAATTATTAAGCAATTCAAATAAGAAAAGTGACGAGCGCCTCAACTCAAAATTTAGAGAAATGATAAGAGCCCGTTAAGGGTATACGGCTTCATTTCTTATTTATTGGCTTAATTTAGGTTTTAAGCATGTATTTTGTTTAGCATTTTTGGCACATTATTTATCAAAATAATTTTAGTATATTCTAGGCATAAATTGTTTTAATTTAAGTCTATAATTCTTAAAATTAAATTTTCCATTTTGAAAATACTCTTTATGTGTTTTTGGAGCAATCCCGGTCGACCGTGTAAGTCTACGACACTTACTGGATTGTTCGGTCGACCGAGTAAGCCTATTAAATACTTACTCCTTCTGTCGGTAGACTGGCTAGTCGACTGATATCTGTAGACTTTTGTTTGTCTGTGCTCTCGGGTTTTTCCGATCGACCGATCGGTTGACTGATTTTAGGCTCTGGCATTTTATTGTTGTTTAGAAACCCTAGAATCTTCAGTTTTTCTTTCTTCCCTCTCCTTCTGTTGAATCTCTGATCGGCAAAATGCAAGCACAAGAATAAGTAAAAAGAGTGTGGGTCGATGTTACTGCTTTTGCGATTCTTCTGTAGTAGCGAAGTGGCTATACGGGTCGTATCCACAAGGAGGGAGAGCGATGGAAGCATAATGCGGCTTCTTTGTTCAAGAAAAGAGAAAATTCTTTGTTTTTATATAAAGATTGGAAAATGAAAACAAGTTGGTTTCAAGAATTGGTTGGAAATGATTTGGTGGTTTGTAAAGTTGGATTTTCTTAATGGTAAAAATGCATGGCTAACTTTCTACTAATTGCTCCCACTAATCCCTAACTTCTTGAAGATGTAGCCTCACGATGGATCATAGGCAAGTAAAATCTTTATGCATAGGAACTATTCACGTTGGGAACGAATGAAAGTCCTTTTAACTTAGCTTTACACGACAAAAACTTGGACATTCCCTTATCAAGATCCAATAGTAGGCGAGAATAGGGAAAGACACAAGTGCACTAATGGTATCGGCAAAGTTAAAAGAAAAATCTCTAACTTACAACAACAAGTAACGCACACAACACATACATTATCAAAAACCCATTAAGCATGAAATATAAGATAGTAAATTCTTGTAGGTAAGTTAGAGTTAGAACCCTCGTCTTAAGATGTCATAGCTCTCGTTTGCACAAGGCTTGTTTGACACTATTGACTCATTTGAGCTTATCAATCAAGTGTTAGAGATTAGTGGGTTAGTAGTTAGTTAACCATGCTATGGAGGAGTTAATTACACATGGTAGTAAAAGAAACAATCAAAGAGAAGAGGTAACGAGAGGGAGTTACACTATAAGAAAACAAAAGAAAAGAAGAGAAGAGAAAGAAAGTTACACTACAACAAGTAAAAGTTGAAAAAGACAAGTAAATAGAAAGAAGAAAGAGAAGTAGTTACTTGTATTAGCTTGTCACCCTTCAAATATAACTTGTACACACTCTCTCTTTCACTCTAATGGATAAAACTAAAACTAGAAGAAGAAAGAAACAACAATTACAATTCCTAAAAGCAAAGTAACAAATACAACTCTATTCTCTGGATATCTCCCAACTGAAGCCCCTGGGAGGTATTTATAGGCATCAGGCGAAAGGGGGTCAGGGGGACGACCCCTGGCCCAAAGCGCAGGCGAGGTGCGCCCATAGGGCCGCGGAAACGCGGCCTGGGCCGCGTTTCCACGGCCCTGCCAGGGCGGCGCGCGCCTGGCTTTGGGCAGCGCGTCGTCCAGTCTGTCCCCTATCCACTTGATCTCCTGGATTCGTGATTTGATGCCCTGGGCTGAAAAATCTCCTCCCTAAAGTCAATGGCTAGGCCTTTAATCACCCATTAAATGGTGATTTAGGGTCTTCTTCTTCATTTGCATACCATGGACCTAGGATCAGGCAAGCAAGGTTTTATTAACAAAATTTTACATAAAATAAATATGAGAATGTGATGAAAATTATGCAAAATTAGCGACTAATCACACCCCCACACTTATCTTTTTTCTCGTCTCGAGCAAAACAAAAATAAGAACATTATTATACCACTTTCGCTGGTGATGCGATTGCACTGAGCATGTGTAACAAGCCTTTAAATCTCTAGGTTTCTCCTAGAGGAGGAGTGTTATCTCTTGAGGGTTTTCAGCGGATTGAACCCACAAAATCAGTAAGTAAAGAAAAGTAGTTAGTTGTTAGCAAAAATTCTGTCATGAAAAAGAATCTTCAATCATCTAAGTAAAAATGACCGAATGATGTAAGAATTAAGTTTAACCCTCATAAGTCCTCTTATACTTTAGCCTTCATAAAAGAAGAAACTATGATTTTTCTTTAAATTTAGAAAGGATCTTGTACTTCTAACTCATTCTGTTATTTTGCTTTAGATAGATATGCATAATGTGTAAGTGTGATGTACTTGGAATTTTTCAACTCAACTTTGAATATCATTTAATTTTATTAATATATTATTATTCTTGATTTCATTAGGCTTTCTACTTCACTCATGTAACACATAACAAACCGATGACTCCCAAACCAGATGGTCTTAGGGCACCAGGTGAAAAAAATACCCCTCAGGTCAAATATGCAAGTTGAATAGGCCACGAAATCAAGATTTATTTATTTGTTATTAAAAAGTTTTTTTGGCGTGAGAAATTATGCTTCTTGAGGCAAAATTATCCAGCTTTTTTTTTTCAGAGCTGTGTCTCTAAATCCCAAGCATGTGTGTGTGATTTATACATATTCTACTAAGGCTAAATAAACGGTATGAGTTATTTTTCTTATCCCTCCTAACTTTTTAGTCAAACCAATCTTTCTTTATTATTTAGGCAAAAATAAAGATTCATTAATAAGGTTCCCTTAATTCTTATAATCTTTTGGTATTTTTATAAAGAGTATAAAAATTCATTTTTCGTTCAGAATTTTTTTTAATAATAAAAAGAAAAAGTGAAAGTGTTAGCAACTAGCACCCCCCACACCTATCTATTGCATTGTCCTCAATGAATTACATGTAAACGCAAATGTAGTAAAGAGGGTGAAGAAAGGATGTTACCGCCCTCGTTGACTCGGGCCGGCCAAGTGCGAATAGGCGAAAGAAATGGCAAAACAAAAAGAAGGGGTAAGCATATAAACAATAAGTGTATTATTATTATTATTATTATTAGTTGCGGTGTGGATGGCTGTGGTTAGGTGTATGACTGGGCAAAAAGAGTCAGACATTATCAGCCTGTGATGGAGGCTCAGTGGTCAAAAAGGGTTTCAATCTTTGCCTATTCACTTTGAATTCCGTGTTGGTCTTAGGGTCTACAATAGTCACAGCACCGTGTGGGAAAATGGTGCGCACTATGAACGGTCCAGACCAACGAGTCTTTAGCTTCCCCACGAAAATATGAAGCCTTGAGTTGTACAGCAGAACCTTGTCTCCCGGGGTAAAGTTTTTCTGGGTTATGATCTGGTCATGAAAAAGTTTAGTCCTGCTTTTGGTGATCCGAGCATTCTCATAGGTTTCATTCTGTATCTCCTCTAATTCTGAAATCTGCAGTCTCCTTAGCTCACTGGCCTTGGTCAGATCAAAATTGAGTTGCTTAATGGCCCATAGGGCACGGTGTTCTAATTCAACTGGCAGATGACAAGTGATTGGTAGTCAAAAGTGCATAATTATCATCATATATACCATCGCATTCGCACATTTATTCATATTATTCTGCACATTTATTAATAATTTGTAATTTATTGTGTGCAGGCCTCGAATTATCAATTTAATAATAAATAAAGCCCAATGAAGCTCAAAAGCCCATATTTGAAGCCCAAGAGTCAAAATGCAAATATCAAGTGTCAAAGTGCAATTATGCAAGGGCTAGAGTTGCAATTATTGAAGTTTAGGGAAGGGGGGACTTCTATCCAACCCTAAACACCTGCAGGATCAGATTAAAAGGCCAAGATAAAGAAGAAATTCGTGGGAGGAAGATTTGAAGAAATCTGGATTAAGGGTAACTTGATTACCAAGTTATCTCGAAAATCCAGATTTAAAAGGCCAGGATTACAATTCCAGAAGCAGGCGCCCCTATGGACGGACCAGGAGAGGCCACGCGCCAAAGCGCGTGGCCAGAAGCCACCAGATTGCCGCGGAACCGCGGCAAAAGCCGCGGATCCGCGGCAATAATGATAAGATTAAATCCCAAATTTTGTGGGCAGTTTCGTCCCGGACTCTGTGGTCTTCTGCCCTATAAATATCACCTGCATTACAATGTACAGAGCGTCCAGAGGCGAGCCAAGGGCCAAAGTTAGGTTTTTTCTAGGGTTTCTTCCTTTGTAGTTAGATTTTCTTTTCTTTTTATTTTAAAGAGAGAGAGAGATGATTATATTGAGGGTGACACTGATGTATCTTCTCTTCTCTGCCATGGATTAAAGCAATAAAGGTATTATTTTGTTTTGTTTCTTATTTCTATGTTTTACTTTTATTCTTGTTTTCTATTTCTTTTTCTCTTTTCATCTCTGTGATTGGTGATGAGCATGCAAGCGATTACCGAACCATAAGTATACCGAAGATCGGGGTTCCAACGATATTCCATGGCGATGTTCTCCTCCTCGAGGCGTATCAACTCATGCTTGCCCAAGGCTTGATGACCTAATGCGACAACGGACTGAGTTCGATCCCAAGGTTCATACGTTCAACGCCTCCGAAAAACGGTAGAAAGTATTAGGTTTTCACTTATTTTCTCCAACTCAAGTAAGTTTTCTTTTCTTCTTTTTTATTTCTTTTTTGTAGATTAAATCCATCTCTCTCCATATTCTTTTCTTCGATCCATTGTAAATACCACAACTCATTGTAAATACCATCGTGACTAACAAAATAACTAAAAAAAGATAAATTTTTAGAGTATAACTTGCTTAACGCTTCTATCGCAGTCCCTCCTTGAGGATCACGACCCGCATAGCCCTGCTACCGCGGATTAGAACTGATTCCTCGCACGATCTATTCTTAAATCTAATATTCATTATTTTCTGTGCAGGAAAAATCAGTCAACAAATTGGCGCCGTTGCCGGGGAGGGACGGTAAGTTATCTCTAAAACAAAAAAATTTTAATTATTAACTTATTCTTTATTCTTTTCTGTTGCAGGTTACAGGTGAAGAAACAATATTTTGGCAACTGCAGTGACATATAAGTGGACCTGGGACTCTGCTCAAGAAAGCAGAACCCAGGATCCCTCCAGAGTGCCGCGTTCCCACGGCAAAAGCCGCGCAAACGCGGCACAAAGGAGTTGACTCCTAACCAATTTTCTGCAGGCTCTTCAGCTCTGCAAAATACAGCTTCTGCAGTACTTAACTTTCTGTATTATTCACCATATACCTGCTAATTTAATCAACAGTAAAAAATTGGTTGTAATCGTTAAAAGTTGATTAGACGTTTGCATATTAGGCGCGTGTCTTTTCAATTATTTTTATTTACTGTTGAAGAGTGCTGGAGAAGCAAGGTACGTACGCATTGCATGTAGAATAGGATTCATCTCTTGGTTGATTTTCTGCTTTGAGTGATTCTTATCTATTTATCTTGTACACTTGCACTAATTCATCTTAAGGGCATAACCCATTAACAAGATAAGGTGGGGATTTCATCACCCTTCCTTAGCCCAAAAATCATATCCCAAGCACTCACTAACCCAAGCCTAACTAAAAATTAGTAGACGTTGGCCCTAGGGACATCTCGGACTCAATAGGAGATTATCCTAAGGGGGATCGGTGTTGGAAGTTGACTCCTGCCAAATCAGTGTCTAGGAAGGGGATTGAGGGCCGAAAGCCCGAAGTGTGGTGGTTATTTAATTAAGGAACGTCTTTGACGGAAAACCTCCCACCACTCTTGCCCCGACCTGGCTGATTAACTCGTGGTCAAAGTCTGCACCCTACCTCCCGTGGACAGTCTAACCAGTTAGGAGTTGTCTAGGTCTAGGTCTACCCTAACTTAGGTTAGAAATTTTTCTTCTTTGTTTGTTTTCTTTTTGTTTTGTTTGTGATTGTGTGATATGGCCTATAACAACAATTTTTTCAATTTTAATGAGGATCCATATTACACACCAACCTATTATTCGGATATTACCAACCCGGCATACCCTAACTTTGACCAATCTAGTGTGCCGGAATGGTCTTATCCGAATGAATATAACCCACACCCCCCATCTTATGACTATAATCTTCATAATAATTTCAACTCGTCACAGAGTTCATGGGGTTTCGAGTCCCCCGAGTCTAATTCTCAACCTAATTGTCCTTCATACCCATCTAGTCCACATTTTTCCCAAATTCATACTCAGATCCACCCATTCAGAATAGAACTCCATCTATCTTGGAAATGATGAGTAGGAATGAGTCCAAGCAAAAATCACCATCAATTTTAAACATGATGATACGTGAGTCCACCGACTCACAAATTTATCACGATTACCCGTCCTATTTTCAAGTCCAATCAGAATATGATCCACCTATCGACTATGAAGGGATGCTAGCTGCCATGACTGAGGCTAAATTAGCCCGTGATCATGACATAGATTTGATGGTGGACTGCTTACACCGGCCGGCTGATTCTGATATCGATGACCACTTGATTAGAGCCGACGAACCAAGTTGCTTGGAACAACAAGTTTCTAATTCAGTACCATCTTGTGAACTTGCCGAAACTTCAAATTCTGATAATTTGGCAAGTTTTTCCTTTCCCGAATTAGAACTCGAATGTGACCTAGATTCTCAAATCTATGATCAAGTTCAAATTCCTGAATCATTATTGACTCCTGTTTTGTTACCCGACTTAGGTAATATTTTAGAGTCAGTTTTGATTCCCACATCTATCATTCCTGAACTTGAATCACCACCATTGAGTCACATTCCATTGTGGGAAGATGATTGTGGACTTGAGTTTCAATTTTTTGACTTGGACCCACTTCTCGAACTTAGCCCGACTCCTGAGCCCTTACTTGATTTGAGCTTCTTCCCTGAGTCAGTATTCGTTCCCGTACTTCCCATGTCCAAGTCAATCATTCCATCTTTTCATACTCCATTTTGGGACAAGGAGGTTGAGACAATTAACTCTGAAATTTATTATGAAATTTGGAAATTTGATGGGGTGGAAATTCTTAAACATGATTGTACATATATTTTAGTGGGTTATGTAAGGAAAGTTTCTGGTGGGTTCCACCAAATTATCTGTTATCTTGATTGGGCCGCATTTCGTGGACCAATTAGACCACCTCCGGAACCACCACCCTAAGGTAACTTCCGCCTTCCCTTGTTCTGTTTCATGCATATATGCATTCATTCATACATTGAGGACAATGCATGAGATAAGTGTGGGGGTGGGCTTTACTAACATAGGCTTTACTAACATAGGTAAAAACTAAAAAAAAAAAAAAAAATTGCTAATAAAAAAAATTTTTAAAAAAAAAAATTGTTATAAAAAGGAAATATTTTGACTTATTTTTTTGAAAGAAATCTAAGTTAGTTTTAAGGATTAGGAAAATCATGATTAGGATTTCTAAAAACTTGGTCAAAATAAATAAATTGTTTAATTTTTAGGTATAGGAGAGAAATTGAATAAATAATTAGTCTTGATTTTTACCTTAATGAAATGTGCATACCAAATGCATATCTAGGATTCTAAGACAAAGACCTTGTGCCTCATAAAAAAAAATAATAATAAAAAAAAAAGGAAAAAAAAAAATAATTCACCAATTAAGCTGATACATGTGCCTCAAGAAGCATAAGTATTCATGCCTAAAGGTGAGTAAATAAAATAAAGTCCTTAGTTTTGGGGCCTAATTCACTCGAATTTGAGTCCGCGGGGTGTTTTCTCACTTGGTGCCCTAAAGCCGACCGGTTTGGGAGCCACCGACTTTAAGTTCGCTACATGGGTGGATTAGAAAGTCCGAGGGAACTAAGGAAAAATTACTTATATGTACTAACACATCTAATAATCAATTAGTTAGGTATTAGGGCCTCAAGAAGCCTTGATGCTTATACGAAAGAAAATTAGATGAGTTATACATGCCAAAAAAAAAAAAAAAAAAAAAAAAAAATTATATTAACACATCTAATAATCAATTAGTTAGGTATTAGGGCCTCAAGAAGCCTTGATACTTACACGAAAGAAAATTAGATGAAGTTATAAAAATAATAAAGAGGCATGAGAGTCCAAGTTAAGGAATTCCTAGTAAAAACATAAGGATGCATATGATTTTTGGTAACGAAAAAGACTATATTAGAAAATTCAATTTTAATCCTTACCTAAAATGAATAACAATTGACTTTATAAAGACTAGGTTTGAAGAATGAATAAAAATGAGGATCCTAAAACTTATAGACTACTTAGTCTCTTCAATAATAATTCAAATATTTTCCTTTTTATGGATTTTGTGGGTGTAATCCGCTGAAAACCCTCACGAGACAACACTCGTCCTCTAGGTTACCCTAGAGGTTTAACGGCTTGTTGCACGTGCTAAGTGCAATCGTGATTCCTACGAAAGTGAGTTAGGGTAGATTAACTTTTTCTTTTTCTTTGTTTTTACTCGAGGACGAGCAAAAAGATAAGTGTGGGGGTGTGATTGGTAGTCAAAAGTGCATAATTATCATCATATATACCATCGCATTCGCACATTTATTCATATTATTCTGCACATTTATTAATAATTTGTAATTTATTGTGTGCAGGCCTCGAATTATCAATTTAATAATAAATAAAGCCCAATGAAGCTCAAAAGCCCATATTTGAAGCCCAAGAGTCAAAATGCAAATATCAAGTGTCAAAGTGCAATTATGCAAGGGCTAGAGTTGCAATTATTGAAGTTTAGGGAAGGGGGGACTTCTATCCAACCCTAAACACCTGCAGGATCAGATTAAAAGGCCAAGATAAAGAAGAAATTCGTGGGAGGAAGATTTGAAGAAATCTGGATTAAGGGTAACTTGATTACCAAGTTATCTCGAAAATCCAGATTTAAAAGGCCAGGATTACAATTCCAGAAGCAGGCGCCCCTATGGACGGACCAGGAGAGGCCACGCGCCAAAGCGCGTGGCCAGAAGCCACCAGATTGCCGCGGAACCGCAGCAAAAGCCGCGGATCCGCGGCAATAATGATAAGATTAAATCCCAAATTTTGTGGGCAGTTTCGTCCCGGACTCTGTGGTCTTCTGCCCTATAAATATCACCTGCATTACAATGTACAGAGCGTCCAGAGGCGAGCCAAGGGCCAAAGTTAGGTTTTTTCTAGGGTTTCTTCCTTTGTAGTTAGATTTTCTTTTCTTTTTATTTTAAAGAGAGAGAGATGATTATATTGAGGGTGACACTGATGTATCTTCTCTTCTCTGCCATGGATTAAAGCAATAAAGGTATTATTTTGTTTTGTTTCTTATTTCTATGTTTTACTTTTATTCTTGTTTTCTATTTCTTTTTCTCTTTTCATCTCTGTGATTGGTGATGAGCATGCAAGCGATTACCGAACCATAAGTATACCGAAGATCGGGGTTCCAACGATATTCCATGGCGATGTTCTCCTCCTCGAGGCGTATCAACTCATGCTTGCCCAAGGCTTGATGACCTAATGCGACAACGGACTGAGTTCGATCCCAAGGTTCATACGTTCAACGCCTCCGAAAAACGGTAGAAAGTATTAGGTTTTCACTTATTTTCTCCAACTCAAGTAAGTTTTCTTTTCTTCTTTTTTATTTCTTTTTTGTAGATTAAATCCATCTCTCTCCATATTCTTTTCTTCGATCCATTGTAAATACCACAACTCATTGTAAATACCATCGTGACTAACAAAATAACTAAAAAAAGATAAATTTTTAGAGTATAACTTGCTTAACGCTTCTATCGCAGTCCCTCCTTGAGGATCACGACCCGCATAGCCCTGCTACCGCGGATTAGAACTGATTCCTCGCACGATCTATTCTTAAATCTAATATTCATTATTTTCTGTGCAGGAAAAATCAGTTAACAACAAGCTTTTTCAAATACGATTTTATACGGAGACATCCCCAGAACTGTCTTAAAAGTAGTGCGGTAAGCCCATAATGCATCATTGAGTTTGACCGACCAATCCTTTCAGTTTTGTCTGAAGTCTTTTTCAGAATGAGCTTGATCTGTCGATTGGTGACTTCGACCTGCCCTTTTGTCTAGGGATGATACGTAGTAGACAACTTGTGATTGATGGAATATTTTCGCATCAGAGCTTCAAACACTCTGTTACAGAAATGCGATCCATTATCACTAATTATCGCTCTAGAGGTGCCAAATCGAGAGAAGATGTTCTCTTTGAGAAATTTGACAACCACTTTGTTGTCATTGATCTTAGTTGGTACAGCTTCTACCCATTTAGAGACATAATCTACAGCAACCAAAATGAACTGGTTGCTGAAGGAATTAAGGAATGGCCCCATGAAGTCGATACCCCAAACATCAAAAAATTCAACTTCAATGATCGTGTTCAGGGGCACTATGTCTCTTCTAGAAATTTTCCCGATCTTCTGACAGTTTACACATGACTTGCAAAAATGGTATGAGTCTTTGAACAAAGTGGGTCAGTAAAACCCACTTTGTAAAATGTTCTCGGCAGTCTTGCGGGGACCGAAGTGTCCTCCGCATGCAAGTTCATGGCAAAATCTTAGCACACTCCTATGTTCTTCCTCTAGTATGCATCTTTGAATAATCTGGTCAGGACAATACTTAAAAAGATACAGCTCTTTCCAGAGGAAGTACCGTACTTGAGCAAAGAAATGACACTGGTTTTGCTTTATCTAGTCAGCGATTATTGTCCAGTGGCCAGGTAATTGACGATGTCGCATACCAAGGTTCCTTGAAAATGGCTAGGATGTGCTCGTCTGGGAAATCCTCGTTGATCAGAGCTAGTATGAGAGGTGCGTTCAGAATTCGTGATAGATGATCAGTGATTAGTCTCTAATTTTGCATAATTTTCATCACATTCTCATATTTATTTCATGTAAAATTCTGCTAATAAAACCTTGCTTGCTTGATCCTAGGTCCATGGTGTGCAAATGAAGAAGAAGACTTAATAATTGGTGATTAAAAGCCTACCAAGTAGCCATTGACTTTAGATTGAAGATTTTGTCAGCTCAGGGTATCAAATCACGAATCCAAGACATCCAGGAGTCAGACAACAGACTGGGCGACGCACTGCCCAAAACTAGGCGCGCACCGTCCTGCCTGGGCCGCGAAAACGCGGCCCTTTGGGCGCGCGCGCCTGCGCTTTGGGCCACGTGCTTCCCACGTGGCCCCCTTTCTCCTGGAGCCTATAAATACCCCCCCTGGGGTCTTCAGTTTGAGCAGATCCAGAGTTAGAGCAAGTTGTGTAGCCTTATTTTTAGTTTGTAGTTGTTGTTGTTCTTCTTCTTCTAGTTTTAAGTTTTAGCCATTAGAGTGAAAGAGAGAGAGTGTGTAAAGTGTTGTATTTGAAGGGTGACAAGATAATACAAGTACTACTTCTCTTCCTTCTTTCCATTTACTTGTCTTTGTCATTTACTTTTACTTCCTTGTTGTAGTGTAACTTCTTTCTTCTTCACCTCTTTTTTTTTACTTTCTTGTAGTGTAACTTCCTCTTTCTTTAACTTCTCTTTTCTTTTGTTTTCTTGTAGTGCAACTCCCTCTTTCCACTTCTTTTCCTTTGTTGTTTCTTTTACTTTTATAGCTAATTATCTTTTCATTAGCATGACTAACTAACTACTAACCCACTAATTTCTAACACTTAATTGATAACCCACATGAGTCAATAGTGTCAAACAAGCCTTGTGCAAACAAGAGTTATGACATCTTAAGACGAGGGCTCTAACTCTAATTTACCTACAAGTATTTACTTTCTTATACTTCATACTTAATGAGTTTTTGATGATCTATGCGTTGTGTACTTTACTTGTTACTGTAAGTTAGAGACTTTTCCTTTTAACTTTGTCGATACCGTTAGTGCACTCGTGTCATCCCTTATTCTCGCCTTCTATTGGATCTTGATAAGGGAATGTCTAAGTTTTTACCGTGTAAAGCTAAGTTTTAGGATGAACTTTCACTCGATTTCCACGTGAATAGTTCCAATGCAAAGGGGTTGTGTTCGCCTATGATCCATCGTGAGACTATCTTCCAAAAGTTAGAAATTAGTGGGAGCAATTAGTAGAAAAGTTAGCCATGCATTTTTACAACTAAGAAAAAAATCACTTTTACAAACCACCAAAACATTTTCCAACAAATCTTAAAAACAACTTGTTTTCACTTTTCAATTCTTTATTTGGAAACAAGAACTTTCTTTCTTCTTGAACTTTGAAGCCGCATCAAGCTTCCATCGCTCTCCCTCCTTGTGGATATGACCCGTATAGCCACTTCGCTACACGGAAGAATCGCAAAAGCAGTAACATCAACCCACACTTCCTTCTCTTATTTCAGTGTTTGCTTTTTGCCGATCAAATTTTGGCGCCGTTGCCGGGGAGGGAACGACTTTATTGTTCACTACTAAAGATTGTTCTTTTTTTGTGTAGAAGAAGTACCAAGGAGCTCACTATCACGGGAAGCGAAAGAGGTGGCCAAGGACATTGCGCGAAGATTCATTTGCCCTCGGAAAAATTCGTGTAAAAGCGAGTTTTTCCGATTGAAGTACTAACAAACTCGTTTGCAGGGTTGCCGAAAGCCGATAAAAAAATTGTTTTCTAAATTTTTAGTTTCCTTGGATGCTTCACCTTTATGCATGTATAATAAACTTAACAGAAATTCAATTATTGCTTAATTGAAATTTGGATTAGACTTTTGCATTTAGAGCACGTGTCTATTTCAATTCATTTCAATTTCTGTTGAAGAGTGCTGGAGATAAGGTACGTGTGCATTCATATAGAATAGGACCAACATTTTGAAGTGATTTACCGCTTTGAGTGTTACCTTGTTGTGAATAAACTGTACACTTGCACAATTGACATTAAGGGCAAAACCTAAATAAACAAGATAAGGTGGGGATTTCATCACCCTTCCTTAGCCCAAAAATCATATCCAAGTGCACTCACACTTTCCCAAGCCTTAACTAAAAACTGATAGACGTTGGCCCTAGAGACATCTCGGACTCATTAAGAGATTAACCGAGGTTAGAAATTGTAAGAACTATACTCCTGCAAAATCGGTGTTTAAGGAAAGTGGATTGAGAGGTAAAGCCTTGAAAGCTCCGTGGTTTGGTGTAATTAGGCCCGTGGCTCCACCCGGATACCTCCCCCCGAGCTTTGCCTTTTCTTGACCGATTAGCTTGTAGTCGAGTTCCTACAACAACCTTCCCCGGAGAATCGACCAGTTAGGAGTCGTCTAGGTCCAGGTACCTTAGACTATGGCTTGTGGCTGTTTTTGCTTTCATTTGTTTATTTTTCATTCTTTTTGATTGTTTGTTGTTTTTGCGTTATTTGTGGTGTGCTGCATGCAAGAGTGGGTGAGAGATCCGTCAACTTCCAGATTAATAAGAAACACTTCTCTACCCTTGCATCCAAAACCGGTGATGGCATCACTTCAGGATAGATTTTACCCGATCAGAACTTCACTTCCATCTTGCATAAAACTTCCTGAAGCAAACGACAATAATTTCGAGTTAAAGCCCCAATTCATTAACACTCTTCCCAAATTTCATGGTTTAGAATCAGAGGACGCATACTTCTTTGTTAGGGAATTTGAAGAAGTATGCCTCATGATGCGTATACCCTAGCTAGGAGACGATGCCGTTAGGTTACGGTTCATCCCTTTTTCCCTAAAGGACCTAGCTAAGAAATGGTTGTATAGTTTGGCAGCGGATTCAGTCATGACGTCGGATGATTTCGTCAAGGCCTTCTTGAAGAAATTCTATCCAATTCACAAAACTGCCCTCATTAGAAAGAACATCATGCAGTTTAGGCAAGAACCGAGCGAACCATTTTGGAGATACTTTGAGCGATTCAAAAATCTCCTAGCTCAGTGCCCTCATCATGGCGTGTAGAAATAGCGTCAGTGCCAGATTCTCTATGATGGTCTAGATTATCAGACGAAGACCCTGTTAGAAATGATGTGTCAGGGAGGGTTCTTGCAGAAGGATGAGAATCAGGGTTGGGATTTGTTTGAGGATTTAGCGGAGAAAACCCTGCAATGGGAACCAGCCTCAGAAAAACATAGGAATTCACAATCTATAGCTTCAAGAGGAGGGCTCCTATCTCTAGAATCATCCATAGCTGCCAAGGCTAAGATTGCTTCCCTAATGAGAAGGATAGAGGCTCTAGAAATAAGAGAGCCTGCCAGTGTCAACCAGATTAACCCACCACCAATTCATAATCCGGGTTGTTCATATTGTCAGGCTCCAAATCATGTCTTTGAAGAGTGCCCTATTTTCCATGCCCAGCAAGTGGCACCAGAACACCTGAACGCGGCTTACTCACGGCCGCCTCACAACCCCTACTCACAGACCTACAATCCCGGTTAGAGGAATCACCCAAATATCTCCTGGGCCCCGAACAATCCTCCCAGGCCTAATTTCTCCATCAATTTTCACCATCCTACTCCTCCACCACCTTTTCCCAGTCAAGCCCCACCTTCCTCCTCCCAAAGCTCTCCAATGGAAAAGAAAATCAGTAAATTGGAGGAGAGCATAGAGGCTTTCATGAAGTCCCAAACCGCTTTTATGCAAAATCAGGGACAAACTTTGAACAATCATTCACAGGCCATATCGAGATTGGAAATGCAGATGAGTCAGTTAGCTAGCTCCCTAAGTGAAAGACCAAAGGGTACTTTGCCTAGTCAGCTGCTAGTTAACCCAAAAACCTCCAATCAAGCATATGAAATTCAGGATCCATCGATTAACCAGTGCAATGCTGTTCACACACTGCGATCTGAAAAGAACGTAGACAACCAGGTCTACCAATAGAAAAGTCCAGTCCATTTTGATCCCACTCCAGCCTTCACCTCTGCTAGTTCCTCCCAAACTGCTCCACAAACATCTGACGAGGACAAAGCTTCTGAACAAGTTCATAAGCCTGTAGCACCCTTTTCCAATAGGCTTAGGAACAACAATAAGAATATGCACATAGAGAAAATGCTAGAGATGTTCAACCAGATCAAATTGAATGTGCCACTTCTTGACGCTATCCAACAAGTCCCGGCTTATGCCAAATTTCTTAAGGATATGTGTACGAAGAAGAGAAAGACCAATGTGCCCAAGAAAGTGTTCTTGGCCACTAATATAAGCGAAATTCTGTCTGGTCCCATTCTGATGAAATACAAGGATCCCGGATGTCCCACCATTTCCTGCACCATAGGACAGACCGAAATCAGTTGAGCACTCCTTGACCTGGGAGCAAGTATCAACTTGCTACCTCTCTCAGTTTACCAGCAACTTGGGTTGGGTGAGCTAAGCCCAACTCGAGTCAACATTCAGCTAGCTGACCGATCTGTGAAGATCCCGAAAGGGGAAATCACAGACGTCCTCATCCGGGTCGGGGATTTCATTTACCCTGTTGACTTCATTGTGCTTGAGACCCAACCTGTGTCCAATCTTAGGTCTCAAACTCCCGTCATCTTAGGGCGCCCATTCCTTGGTACAGCCAATGCCATAATCAACTGTAGGAATGGGTCCATGCGATTGACTTTTGGAGACATGACGAAGGAAGTCAATGTCTTCAATCTTGGAAGACAACCTAGGGATGTCAATGATCAGACGTTTGAGGTCAATTCTATTGAAAACCTGACCAGTGAGCATGAGGAAAGGATAGAGACAGAAACTGAGGCAGAGTTTGATCCGGAGGCTGAGGATTTTAATATAGACCAGATCGTAGATTCAGCAGTGGATTGGGCGTCAAGCCTAAGTGTAACCAATCCTAGGATTGAAAGCCCAGAGATTGCCTCCAATGAAGCAATACCTCCCTAGAGCTAAAAGCCTTACCTGAACACCTCAAGTACGCCTACCTGGGTGGAAAAGACACCTTGCCAGTCATCATGGCATCCCACCTGACTGAGCAACAAGAGGACAACTTAATGTCTATTCTGAAAAGGCATAGGGAAGCCATTGGATGGACGATGAAGAACATCAAGGGAATAAGTCCAGCCATAGTGCAACATAGAATCCATTTAGTCGATGAAGCAACCCTAGGAGGGACCCGCAACGCAGGCTTAAACTTCTCATGCAAGAGGCAGTTAAGGCTGAAATTCTGAAACTATTAGATAATGTGATAATTTATCCAATTTCTGATAGCCAATGGGTTAGCCCTGTTCATGCGGTCCCAAAGAAGGCTGGCTTTACGGTGGTAGAAAATGAGGAAAAAGAGTTGGTACAAACAAGACTGCCTACCAAGGTTCATGTTTGTATCGACTACAGGAAGCTGAATGCAGCTACCCATAAAGACCACTTCCCGCTACCCTTCATCGACCAAATGCTTGAGCGTTTGGCTGGACATGAGTACTACTGCTTTCTAGATGGGTACTCGGGATATAATCAAATCCTCATTGCTACAGAAGACCAGGAAAAGACGACGTTCACCTGCCCGTTCGGAACCTTTGCTTATCGGTGCATGCCTTTTGGATTGTGCAATGCTCCCGCAACATTCCAACGGTGCATGCTTAGTTTGTTCTCTGACATGGTGGAACGTTTTCTTGAGATTTTCATGGATGACTTCTCCATCTATGGAGATTCATTTGATCAGTGTCTTCATCACCTAGAGTTAGTGCTACAAAGATGCATTGAGAAGAACCTAACTCTAAACTGGAAAAAATGTCACTTCATGGTGAGACAGGGGATTGTCTTGGGCCATGAGATTTCGAGGAGAGGCATAGAAGTGGATAAGGCTAAAGTAGAAGTGATTGCTAAGCTTCCACCACCCAAAGACATCAAGGATATTAGATCCTTTTTAGGGCATGCTAGGTTCTACCGACGGTTTATTAAGGACTTTAGCAAAATCGTGAGGCCCTTAATCAACCTGCTCGCTAAGGACGTGCCCTTTGATTTCAACGATGAATGTTTCAAGTCATGGGGGAAGCTTAAGCAAGAACTTTTCTGCGCCTAATATTTCTGCTCCTAATTGGGCCCAGCCGTTTGAAATCATGTGTGATGCATCTGATTCTGCTATTGGCGCTGTTCTAGGACAGCGCATTGATAATAGGCAGCACGTGATTTACTATTCGAGTAGGGCCTTGAATGACGCCCAACAGAATTATACAACGACTGAGAAGGAATTCTTAGCCGTTATCTTTGCATTAGAGAAGTTCCGGCCTTACTTGTTAGGTTCGAAGACGGTGATTTTTACTGATCACTCGGATCTGAAATACCTCATGACCAAGAAGGAAGCAAAAGCCAGACTTATTCGGTGGATCCTTTTTCTTCAAGAATTTGACTTAGAAATTCGGGATAAATGAGGTATAGAAAATGTGGTCGCTGATCATCTCTCACGAATGTCGAATGCACCAACCGTCCAAGCTCCGATCAACGAGGATTTCCCAGACGAGCACATGCTAGCCATTCTTAAGGAACCCTGGTATGCGGACATTGTTAATTACCTGGCCACGGGACAATTACCTGCTGACTGGATAAAGCAAGACCAATACCGCTTCTTTGCCCAAGTACGGTACTTCTTCTGGTAAGAATCGTATCTTTTTAAGTATTGTCCCGACCAAATTATTAGACGATGCATACCAGAGGAGGAACAGAGGAGTGTGCTCAGCTTTTGCCATGACCTTGCATGCGGAGACACTTCGGTCCCCGCAAGACTACAGAGAAGGTTCTACAAAGTGGGTTCTACTGGCCCACTTTATTCAAAGACTCATATCATTTTTGCAAGTCATGCGCAAATTGTCAGAAAATTGGGAAAATTTCAAGAAGAGACATGATGCCCCTGAACCCGATCCTTGAAGTTGAAATTTTTGATGTTTGGGGTATCGATTTTATGGGGCCATTCCCCAGTTCCTTCAGCAACCAGTTCATTTTGGTTACTGTAGATTATGTCTCTAAGTGGGTAGAAGCTGTGCCAACTAAGACGAATGACAATAAAGTGGTTGTCAAATTTCTCAAAGAGAACATCTTCTTCCGATTTGGCACCCCCAGAGCGATAATTAGTGATAATGGATCACATTTCTGCAACAGAGTTTTTGAAGCTCTAATGTGAAAATATTCCATCAATCACAAGTTACCTACTCCGTATCATCCCCAGACAAATGGGCAGGTCGAAGTCACCAACAGACAGATCAAGCTGATTCTGGAAAAGACTGTCAGACAAAACTGAAAGGATTGGTCGGTTAAGCTCAATGATGCATTGTGGACTTACCGCACTGCTTTTAAGACAGTTCTGGGGATGTCTCCTTATAGAATCATGTTTGAAAAAGCCTGTCATCTGCCAGTAGAGTTAGAACACCGGGCCCTCTGGGCAATTAAGCAACTCAACTTTGATCTGACCAAGGCCGGTAAACTTAGGAGACTGCAGATTTCAGAATTAGAGGAGATACGCAATGAAGCCTATGAGAATGCCCAAATCACCAAGAGCAGGACTAAACTTTTTTATGACCAAAACATAACCAGGAAAAACTTTGCACCGGGAGATAGGGTTCTGCTGTATAACTCTAGGCTTCATATTTTCGCGGGGAAGCTGAAAACTCGTTGGTCGGGACCGTTCATTGTGCGCACTATTTTCTCACACGGTGTTGTACTTATTGCAGACCCTAAGAACAACACAGAATTCAAAGTGAATGGGCAAAGACTAAAGCCCTTCTTGACCAGAGCCTATGACTCCGGATGATAGTGTGCTGACTCTTTTTGCCCCGTCATACACCTAACCACAACAAATAAATAAAAAAAAAACTTATTTATATGCTTACCCCTTCTACATTCTTTTTTACATTTCTTTAGCCTATTCGCACTTGGCCGGCCCGAGTCCACGAAGACGGTGACATCATTTCTTCCCCTTATTTATTGCATTTGCATTTCCATATGCATTCATTGAGGACAATGCATTAGATAGGTATGGGGGGGTGCTAACACTTTTTCTTTTTCCTTTTATTCTTTCTTTTTCCCTCAAAAAAAAAATCTCCAGATTGAAAAGAAATTTCATACTCTTTATAAAAATACCAAAAGATTGTAGGAATTAAGGGAACCTTATTAATGAATCTTTATTTTTGCCTAAATAAATAAGAAAGATTGGTTTGATTAAAAAGTTAGAAGGGATAAAAAAATAACTCATACCATTTATTTAGCCTTAGTAGAATATGCATAACCCACACACACATGCTTGGGATTTAGAGACACAACTCTGAAAAAAAAAAAAAAGAAAAGCAATGCTGGATAATTGTGCCTCAAGAAGCATGATTACTCACGCTAATAAAAAAGTCTATACAATAATGTATAAATAAATCTTGATTTCGAGGCCTACTCCACTTGCATATTTGACCTGAGGGGTGTTTTTCCACCTGGTGCCCTAAGACCATCTGGTTTGGGAGTCATCGGTTTGATATGTGTTACATAAGTGAAGTAGAAAGCCTAATGGAACCAAGAATAATAAGTAAATATTAATAAAATTAAATGATAATCAAAATTGAGTTGAAAAATCCCAAGCACATCACACTTACACATTATGCATATCTATCTAACGTAAAATAAAAGAATGAGTTAGAAGTAAAAGATCCTTTCTAAATTTAAAGAAAACCATAGTTTCTTCTGTTATGAAGGCTAAAATATAAGAGAACTTATGAGGGTTAAACCTAATTTTTATATCATTCGGTTATTTTTACTTAGATGATTGAAAGTTCTTTTTAATGTAAAAAAAAAATTCTTTCTAACAACTAACTTCTTTTCTTGACTTACTGGATTTTGTGGGTGCAATCCGCTGAAAACCCTCAGGAGACAACACTCCTCCTCTAGGGGAAACCTAGAGGTTTAAAGGCTTGTTGCACATGCTCAGTGCAATTGCATCACCTGCGAAAGTGGCATAATAATTTTCTTATTTTTGTTTTGCTCGGGACGAGCAAAAAGATAAGTGTGGGGGTGTGATTAGTCTCTAATTTTGTATAATGTTCATCACATTCTCATATTTATTTCATGTAAAATTCTGCTAATAAAACCTTGCTTGCTTCATCCTAGATTCATGGTGTGCAAATGAAGAAGAAGACCTAAATCACCATTTAATTGGTGATTAAAAGCTTACCAAGTAGCCATTGACTTTAGATTGAAAATTTTGTCAGCTCAGGGTATCAAATCACGAATCCAAGACATCCAAGAGTCAGATAACAGACTGGGCGACGCACTGCCCAAAACTGGGCGCGCGCCGCCCTGCCTGGGCCGTGGAAACGCGACCTTGGCCGGGTTTCCGCGGCCCTTTGGGCGCGCTTTGGGCCACGTGCTTCCCACATGGCCCCCTTTCCCCTGGTACCTATAAATACCCCCCTGGGGTCTTCAGTTTGAGCAGATCCAGAGTTAGAGCAAGTTGTGTAGCCTTGTTTTTAGTTTGTAATTGTTGTTGTTCTTCTTCTAGTTTTAAATTTAGCCATCAGAGTGAAAGAGAGAGAGACTGTGTAAAGTGTTGTATTTGAAGGGTGACAAGATAATACAAGCACTACTTCTCTTACTTCTTTCCATTTACTTGTCTTTGCCATTTACTTTTACTTCCTTGTTGTAGTGTAACTTCTTTCTTCTTCACCTCTTTTCTTTTACTTTGTTGTAGTGTAACTTCCTCTTTCTTTAACTTCTCTTTTCTTTTGTTTTCTTGTAGTGCATCTCCCTCTTTCCACTTCTTTTCCTTTGTTGTTTCTTTTACTTTTATGGCTAACTAACTTTTCATTAGCATGGCTAACTAACTACTAACCCACTAATTTCTAACACTTGATTGATAACCCACATGAGTCAACAGTGTCAAACAAGCCTTATGCAAACAAGAGCTATGACATCTTAAGATGAGGGTTCTAACTCTAATTTACCTACAAGTATTTACTTTCTTATACTTCATACTTAATGAGTTTTTGATGATCTATGCGTTGTGTACTTTACTTGTTACTGTAAGTTAGAGACTTTTCCTTTTAACTTTGGTGATACCGTTAGTGCACTCGTATCTTCCCTTATTCTCGCCTTCTATTGGATCTTGATAAGGAAATGTCCGAGTTTTTGCCGTGTAAAGCTAAGTTTTAGGATGAACTTTCACTCAATTTCCACGTGAATAGTTCCAATGCAAAGGGGTTGTGTTCGCCTATGATCCATCGTGAGGCTATCTTCCAAAAGTTAGAAATTAGTGGGAGCACTTAGTAGAAAAGTTAGCCATGCATTTTTACAACTAAGAAAAAAATTACTTTTACAAACCGCCAAAACATTTTCCAACAAATCTTAAAAACAACTTATTTTCACTTTTCAATTCTTTATTTGGAAACAAGAACTTTCTTTCTTCTTGAACTTTGAAGCCACATCAAGCTTCCATCGCTCTCCCTCCTTGTGGATACGACCCGTATAGCCACTTTGCTACTACGGAAGAATCGCAAAAGCAGTAACATCAACCCACACTTCCTTCTCTTATTTTAGTGCTTGCTTTTTGCCGATCAAATTTTGGCGCTGTTGCCGGGGAGAGAACGGCTTTATTGTTCACTACTAAAGATTGTTCTTTTTGTGTGTAGAAGAAGTACCAAGGAGCTCACTATCACGGGAAGCGAAAGAGGTGGCCAAGGACATAGCGCGAAGATTCATTTGCCCTTGGAAAAATTCGTGTAAAAGCGAGTTTTTCCGATTGAAGTACTAACAAACCCGTTTGCAGGGTTGCCGAAAGCCGCTAAAAAAAATTGCTTTCTAAATTTTAGTTTCCTTGGATGCTTCACCTTTATGCATGTATAATAAGCTCAACAGAGATTCAATTGTTGCTTAATTGAAATTTGGATTAGACTTTTGCATTTAGAACACATGTCTATTTCAATTCATTTCAATTTCTATTGAAGAGCGCTGGAGAAAAGGTACGTGTGCATTCATATAGAATAGGACCAACATTTTAAAGTGATTTACCGCTTTGAGTGTTACCTTATTGTGAATAAACTGTACACTTGCACAATTGACATTAAGGGCAAAACCCAAATAAACAAGATAAGGTGGGGATTTTATCACCCTTCCTTAGCCCAAAAATCATCTCCAAGTGCACTCACACTTTCCCAAGCCTTAACTAAAAACTGATAGACGTTGGCCCTAGAGACATCTCGGACTCATTAAGAGATTAACCGAGGCTGGAAATGTTGGCCCAAAAGGTTACACTCTCCATTTGTTTAATGTTTTGATGATAACAAAACACATAGAAGCTATATGGTACTAATAAGTTTGTTTAAAATGAGTTTCAGGTTCGTACCATTTATGAAGGCCATTGCTTAGCTATTGCAAGGTTTCCTAGGTTTATGGAGCAAATAAGGCAAATGGCACAAGAGGAGATGTTCATGGAAGAGAAGGCTCTAGCATGACATTGCATGGCTCAAGACTTCATTATGGCTCAGAGACTTCATTAGATTTGTTTTTAGTTTTTATAGTTTTGTTAAAGAATAGTGAATAGGTTTGAAGCTCAAAATTCCTACACACAAGTTTTTGCGCACATGTCTTTTCTAAAAATTTCTCCTATATATATACAAAATATTTTTAAATATAGTCTATTCCTTATAAACTCAATTTTGTGTATTATACATAGTTCTGATCGAAACTATTTTGTAAACCATCAAATTCTCCTCAAAATCCTTTTCAAATTTCAGTTTTTGACCTGAGGCGGTCGATCGGCCGGTCGACCGACTCTATGTCAGGTCAGATCGGTCGACCGGGATTCTGACCGTTGGGCGCGTGCATGTGTGCACATTTCCCAGTCGACCGGGTGGTCGACCGGACCCCATTTCGGTCGACCGACCTTCGACCGACTGTAAGCCAGCAACTCTCTGTTTGTTGCGGTCGATCTGGCGGTCGACTGTGGGCTGCAACGGCTCTATTTTTTTGAAACCCGGTCGACCGGCCGGTCGACCGAGGCTGTGTTTTAGCCTTAACGGCTACTTTTTAAAACACGTTTTAAAACGACCTTTTTGTCTCTAAACGAGTTTAGGGGCTGGTTTTTGGGTCAAATACTTCCTAATTACCTATTGTACTAGTTTACCCTTTAAACCCTAGCTCTATCCTATAAATAGGGGTGATTAGGGTTGTGGGATTCACAACAATCATTTGCAAAAAATATTCAAAATTTAAAGGCTTTCAAAAGAGTTTTGTTCTTGGTTTTTGTGCTGAAAAATCTCTCTCATTTCTGAAGTTTTGTTTCAAAGCTCTCTCAAAATTCATTTTCTTTTTCCACTTACAATACTAGAGCTTCAATCCTACTCATTGTTCTATAGGGCTTTTTTAAGGGAAAAGAATTTTTCAAAAGAGAGTTTGTGGTCTTTTGATCACCAAGAGAAACTTGTATTCGTGATTGAGGCGTTGGGTACTCCGGTGTGATTGTAACTCTTTGTGAAGTTATAGTGGTTGGAAATCCTTCTGGGCGAAGGCGGGGACGTAGAGCTGGGTGCTCGAACCTCGGAAAAATTCTCGGTGTTTGCGTTTGGTTTACTTACTTTAATTTCTTACTTTATATTCATTGCTTCATTTACTTGCTCTACATATTCATTGCAACATTGTACTTGCTCTACATATTCATTGCTATATACACTTGTTTCATATTCATATTGTCGATCAAATACTCATACAACAAGATTGCAATACGCACCTCAAACTCTTATCTAGAGGAATCACGAGGAAGGAGTTCAAAGCCCTTCACGGGGTATTCGGCTTCTAGTCTTGTTTTGGGTGATCATTGCATCACAATTTTTAATTTGTGCATTGATTAGCATTATCACCTATTCAACCCCCCCTCTAGGTGATTTCAATTGGTATCAGAGCTAGGACTCTAGTTTTTGACTTTACATCCTTAGAGAGATCCTAAAATTTGCTAATCACTATTTGCATTCATACACTAGTAAAAATGGCCGACAACATTAAGACCCCTCCTAAATTTGATGGACTCAATTTCCTCATTTGGAAGGTTTGGATGACTTCTTTCTACAATCCCTAGGTAGTTTAGTTGCTAAATCCTTGACCAAACCCTATAGTAGACCCGATAGTGAGGAGAGCACTTAGTCCGACTTTACCTACAAAGAATATGAGGCTAATTCTAAGGCTCAAAATTTCCTTCTCACCGCCTTGAATGAGGATGATCTTACACGGGTTATACATTGCCAATCCGCCTATGAGATTTGGCAACACTTATTGGTCACACACGAGGGGACATCACAAGTAAAGAGAACTAAAATAGATCTTTTGAGGTCCCAATATGAAAGTTTTAAAATGCTTGAAGATGAGTCTATTGATTCTATGATTACCAAATTTACTAAGATTACCAATGCTCTTTCTTCTCTAGGTGATGATATAAGCAACGGCCAAAAGGTGCGCAAAGTGATTCGAGCTCTTCCTTCATCATGGGAGATCAAGGCTACCACCTTAAAGGAGTTGAATGATAAAGATGAAATGGATCTCATAAGTCTTATTGGAAACCTTAAGACTCATGAGATGGAAAAGAAGGCAAGAGAAGAAGCGGTACCTCAAAAGAAGAAATTCATAGCTTTCAAGTCTTCCTCTACCATTGATGACGATGATGAAGATGAGAAGAGGATGAGGAGCTATCTCTCCTAGTGAGAATGTGAAGAGGATGTACCGCAAGAACAAACTCAACTATAGAAAGAAATGGGAAGGAAAGGAGGAGAGAAGAATCATATGCTACAATTGCCGGAAACCTGGACACATCATGGCCGATTGTCCGGATTTCAAGAAAAAGGTGACTTCCTCCTTGAAGCAAAAGAGGCTGGTTGAAAAGAAAGCTTACAAAGCCACTTGGGATTCGGAAAGTGAATCCGAAGATGAGGTCGACACGGCAAATATGTGTTTCATGGCAAACACACCCAAGGTAACCTCTCAACCTCTTGATGAAGATAATGAAATAAGTAGAGAAATGTTAGTCATGCCTTTGTTGAACTTTCTGAAAGCTTTGATGATAAAAAGGTAGAATGCTCTAAATTGAAAAAAGAAATTGAGTTGCTTAAAAACCAACTTGCAATTGTTTCAAAAGAAAAGGAAGAAATTTCTTCTAATCTTATTTCAACTAAAAGAGAATTTGATGCTTATAAAGTTACTTGTAAAACTAAATTTCCAAAAATTGATGAAAATGAATTTTCTTTGTTAAAAACTAGAATTATTGATTTTGAAAATGTTTTAAAAGATTGTGCTTTTAATACTAAGAAATTAGAGGAAATGTTTTCAAAGAAGCACACTCCACATGTTAAGAATGATAAAACAACCCATGCTAAAAATGGTCACCATGTCAACACTTCACATGTTAAAACTACTCATGCACACAAGTCACATGCTAGTAAACCACACACTCATTATGCATTTAAATATGGAAGAGTTTATAGATGTACTTATTGTGATCGAAATGGCCACTTAGCTAAATTTTGCTATGATCAAATAAATAGATCTAATAATCTTGTGTGGGTTTATGACACTAACACTTTAGGCCACAAGAAAATATGGGTACCAAAATCAAGTCCTAAATTATTTGATGTAGGTACACACTAAGGCTCCAAGACGTAAGGAGCGGTGATACCTTGATAGTGGTTGTTCAAGACATATGACATGGAATATCAACAACTTTACAACCCTATCAAGGTACGTTGAAGGTGGCACCGTCACCTTCGAAGATGATTCCAAGGGCACTATCATCGGTATAGGTAACATTCAAATTGGTGCATTTCCTATTATAGAAAATATTGTTCTTGTTGATGGACTTAAACATAACTTGCTTAGTATAAGTCAACTTTGTGATCGTGGTCTTAAAGTTGTGTTTGATGATTCTTCTTGCAAAATTTTTGATTGAAAAACTAATGATTGTATTCTCACCGGATTTCGTGATAATAATGTTTATATCATTGACTGCTTAATTTGGATTGTTCTACTAAATGCTTGAATGTTTTTGATGAGACTTCTTGGCTTTGGCATAGAAGATTAGGACATGCATCTTTTGATCATCTTGCTAGGATTAATTCTAAGGAATTGGTGAAGGGTATTCCTTACTTGAAGTTTGAAAAAGACCGCATTTGTGGTGCGTGCCAACTTGGGAAACAAACCAAGTCTTCTTTAAACCAATCAAGGATATCATGTCAACGAGGCCATTAGAATTAATTCACATGGATCTTTTTGGACCAACTAAAACTAAAAGCTTAAATGGTAGTAGATATGCTTTTGTTTTAGTTGATGATTTTTCCTGGTTCACTTGGGTTTTCTTTTTGGAACACAAAGATCAAACTTTTTCGCATTTTAAGATTTTTTGAAAAAGAGTTGAAAAAGAAAAAGGTTTTTCGATTTTGAAAAAAAGAAGTGATAGAGGTGGTGAGTTCATTAACCAACTCTTCATGACTTATTGTGATGAAAAGGGAATTAAGCATGAAATGTCATGTCCTAGAACTTCACAACAAAATGGAGTTATAGAAAGAAAGAATAGAACCCTTCAAGAGATGGCTAGGACTATGATAAGTAAATATGACCTCCCTCAATATCTATGGGCCGAGGCCGTAAACACCGCATGCTACATATCAAACCGTATTTATTTGTGTAAAAATACTTTCAAGACATCTTTTGAAATTTATCATTTAAGAAAACCAAATGTTTCATATTTCAAAGTTTTTGGATGCAAGTGTTTGGTTTGAATACTAAAGATAACTTGGGCAAATTTGATGCTAAGGCTTATGAAGCAATATTTGTTGGATATTCTACTACTAGCAAAGCTTATAGAGTATTCAATAAATCTTCTCTTACTATTGAAGAATCCATGCATGTTAAATTTGAAGAATCTAATGTTGTTGTTCAGAATGTTGTAGAGATTGACTCATTAGGTGAGGACATGGAGAAAATTTTCTTGAAGAACTCACCCATTCAAGAAGAGAAGCAAGAACCTATTGGTGAAGTTCAAAAGGAAGAAGTGGAACAATCTCAACCACTTTTAAAACATTGGAGATTCGCTACAAATCATCCCAAGGATCTCATCATAGGTGATGTTTCTAAAGGGGTAACAACTCGCTCTCCATGAATTGTGTGGTAATTTGGCATTCATTTCTCATTTTGAACCCAAAAACATCCTCGAAGCCGAGGGTGACTCATATTGCTTGCTAGCTATGCAAGAAGAGCTCAATCAATTTGAGCGCAACCAAGTTTGGCACCTTGTTCCTAGACCCCACGATAGACCAATAATTTGTACTAAGTGGATTTTTAGGAATAAGATGAATGAGTCAGAAAAGCTAGGTTAGTGGCCCAAGATTACACTCAAGTTGAAGGTATTGACTTTGAGGAGACCTTTGCACCCGTAGCACGGCTTGAAGCCATACGGATGACATTAGCTTTTGCATCTTTTAAAAATTTTAAACTTTTTCAAATGGATGTAAAAAGTGCATTTTTAAATGGTTTTATAAATGAAGAAGTTTATATTGAACAACCTCCCGGTTTTATTGATCATGTTCATCCTAATTTTGTTTTTAAACTTGATAAAGCTTTGTATGGTTTAAAGCAAGCTCCTAGAGCTTGGTATGAAAGGCTTTCTAGTTTTCTTATTTCAAATGATTTTGTTCAAGGCAAAGTAGACACAACATTATTTACTAAGCATGTTAATAGTGACATTCTTATAGTGCAAATTTATATTGATGATATAATTTTTGGTTCTACTAATGAGCTTCTTTGCAAGGAATTTGAAAAGTGTATGCAACGTGAATTTGAGATGTCTTCAATGGGTGAATTATACTTCTTTCTTGGACTCCAAATCAAGCAAATGCGGGATGGGTATTCATATGTCAAGCCAAGTACTCAAAGGATCTCATAAAGAAATTTGGACTTGAAGGTTCGAAAATTTACAACACTCCCATGGCAACTACCACCAAGCTTGATAAGGATGACCAAGGTAAATGTGTTGATATTAAGTTATATAGAAGTATGATTGATAGTTTGTTGTATTTAACGGCAAGTAGGTCGGATATCATGTTTAGTGTGTGTCTTTGTACTAGATTCCAATCGTGTCCTAAAGACTCTCATCTCATTGCGGTAAAACGCATCATTCGTTATATTAAGGGCACTATTGGAATGGGTCTTTGGTATCCGAAAATCAGAGATTTTTCTATGACAAGTTTTTCGGATGCCGACTATGCGGGTTGTAGAGTGGATAGAAAGAGTACTAGTGGGACATGTCAATTTCTTGATAATTGTCTTGTTTCATGGTCCTCTAAGAAATAAAATTCGGTAGCCCTCTCAACCGCCGAGGCGGAGTATGTTGCGGCGGGGGCTTGTTGTGCACAAGTCCTTTGAATGAAACATACTCTCCTTGATTATGTTGGCATTATGACCATATAAAAATATTTTGTGATAGCACTAGTACTATCATATGACTAAGAATGCAAATCAACATAGTAAGACCAAGCACATTGAGATTAGATATCACTTTCTTAGAGATCATTTTGAGAAAGGTGATATAGAGATTGATTATATTTCTTCGGATTTGCAACTTGCCGATATTTTCACTAAACCACTTGATTTTAATAGATTTTCCATTATATGTGGTGAACTTAATGTTTGTGTTATTGAATAATTTTTTTATCCCTTTTTGATGTATGACAAAAAGGGGGAGAAATATGGGTATGATGAGTTTCTTGTATATGAGGTATATATGAGTTTTGCAAGTGTATATGGTTTTTGCAAGAGTTTTTAGCAAGAGTTTTTAGTCTCATGTTTCATGTTTTTACTTGCTATTTAAAAATTCAAATTATTGTTCTTTACGGTTTTTGAATTGCTTTTACTTATAGCATAATTGGAGGGGGAGTTTTACCTCTCTCTTTATATAATTTTGATATAGCCTATATGTTTTGTCATCATCAAAAAGGGGGAGATTGTTGGCCCAAAAGGTTACACTCTCCATTTGTTTAAAGTTTTGATGATAACAAAACACATAGAAGCTATATGGTACTAATAAGTTTGTTCAAGATGAGTTTCAGCTTAGTACCATTTATGAAGGCCATTGCTTAGCTATTGCAAGGTTTCCTAGGTTTATGGAGCAAATAAGGCAAATGGCACAAGAGGAAATGTCCATAGAAGCGAAGGCTCTAGCATGACATTGCATGGCTCAAGACTTCATTATGGCTCAGAGACTTCATTAGATTTGTTTTTAGTTTTATAGTTTTGTTAAAGAATAGTGAATTGGTTTGAAGCTCAAAATTCCTACACACAAGTTTTTGCACACATGACTTTTCTAAAAATTTCTCCTATATATATATACAAAATATTTTTAAATATAGTCTATTACTTATAAACTTAATTTTGTGTATTATACATAGTTCTGATCGAAACTATTTTGTAAACCATCAAAATCTCCTCAAAATCCTTTTCAAATTTCAGTTTTTGACCTGAGGCGGTTGACCGGCCGGTCGACCGACTCTATGTCAGATCAGATCGGTCGACCGACCGGTCGACCGGGATTCTGACCATTGGGCGCGTGCATGTGTGCACGTTTCCCAGTCGACCGGGCAGTCGACCGGACCCCATTTCGGTCGACCGACCTTCGACCGACTGTAAGCCAGCAACTCTCTGTTTGTTGCGGTCGACCGGGCGGTCGACCGTGGGCTGCAACGGCTCTATTTTTTTTAAACCCGGTCGATCGGCCAGTCGACTAAGGCTGTGTTTCAGCCTTAACGGCTACCTTTTAAAACACGTTTTTAAACGACCTTTTTGTCTCTAAACGAGTTTAGGGGCTGGTTTTTGGGTCAAATACTTCCTAATTACCTATTGTATTAGTTTACCCTTTAATCTCTAGCTCTATCCTATAAATAGGGGTGATTAGGGTTGTGGGATTCACAACAATCATTTGCAAAAAATATTCAAAGTTTAAAGGCTTTCAAAAGAGTTTTGTTCTTGGTTTTTGTGCTAAAAATCTCTCTCATTTCTGAAGTTTTGTTTCAAAGCTCTCTCAAAATTCATTTTCTTTTTCCACTTACAATACTAGAGCTTCAATCCTACTCATTGTTCTATAGGGCTTTTGTAAGGAAAAGGATTTTTCAAAAGAGAGTTTGTGGTCTTTTGATCACCAAGAGAAACTTGTATTCGTGATTGAGGAGTTGGGTACTCCGGTGTGATTGTAACTCTTTGTGAAGTTATAGTGGTTGGAAATCCTTCTGGGTGAAGGCGGGGACGTAGAGCTGGGTGCTCGAACCTCGAAAAAATTCTCGGTGTTTGCGTTTGGTTTACTTGCTTTAATTCCTTGCTTTATATTCATTGCTTCATTTACTTGCTCTACATATTCATTGCAACATTGTACTTGCTCTACATATTCATTGTTATATACACTTGTTTCATGTTCTTATTGTCGATCAAATACTCATACAACAAGATTGCAATACGCACCTCAAACTCTTATCTAGAGGAATCACGAGGAAGGAGTTCAGAGCCCTTCACGGGGTATTCGGCTTCTAGTCTTGTTTTGGGTGATCGTTGCATCACAATTTTTAATTTGTGCATTGATTAGCATTATCACCTATTCACCCCCCCCTCTAGGTGATTTCAGGAAATTATAAGAACTATACTCCTGCAAAATCGGTGTCTAAGTAAAGTGGATTGAGAGGTAAAGCCTCGAAAGCTTCGTGGTTTGGCGTAATTAGGCCCGTGGCTCCGCCGGATACCTCCCCCCGAGCTTTGCCCTTTCCTGGCCGATTAGCTTGTAGTCGAGTTCCTACAATGACCATCCCCGGAGAATCGACCAGTTAGGAGTCGTCTAGGTCCAGGTACCTTAGACTAAGGCTTGTGGTTGTTTTTGCTTTCTTTTGTTTGTTTTTCATTCTTTTCGATTGTTTGTTGTTTTTGCGTTATTTGTGGTGTGCTGCATGCAAGAGTAGGTGAGAGATCCGTCAACTTTCAGATTAATAAGAAACACTTCTCTACCTTGTATCCAGAACCGGTGATGGCATCACTTCAGGATAGATTTTACCCGATCAGAACTTCACTTCCATCTTGCATAAAACTTCCTGAAGCAAACGACAATAATTTTGAGTTAAAGCCCAATTCATTAACACTCTTCCCAAATTTCATGGTTTAGAATCAGAGGATGCATACTTCTTTATTAGGGAATTTGAAGAAGTATGCCTCCTGATGCGTATACCCTAGCTAGGAGACGATGCCGTTAGGTTACGTTTCATCCCTTTTTCCCTAAAGGACCTAGCTAAGAAATGGTTGTATAGTTTGGCAGCAGATTCAGTCACGACGTCGGATGATTTCGTCAAGGCCTTCTTGAAGAAATTATATCCAATTCACAAAACTGCCCTCATTAGGAAGAACATCATGCAGTTTAGACAAGAACCGAGCGAACCATTTTGGAGATACTTTGAGCGATTCAAAGATCTCCTAGCTCAGTGCCCTCATCATGGCGTGGAGAAATGGCGTCAGTGCCAGATTCTCTACGATGGTCTAGATTATCAGACGAAGACCCTGTTAGAAATGATGTGTCAGGGAGGGTTTGTTGGCCCAAAGGCCTTCGACTCTAGTTTTGATGATGATTAACTCATGTAGTTATGTGTACTAATAATCTTGTGATGTTTTAGTTTCAGATCATTAGCCAAGATATTAGTTGGTGATAGCTTCAACAAGATGGTTTGGAAGCTTTCACAAGGTGATTCAAGAGCCTAAGCATCAAAGATGACATCTAGCACTCATTGGAGTCAAGCTTGGTGAATCACGGTTTGGACCGAGTCAACTTGGAGACGGCGCTCTACAAGAAGACTTAGGTATCCCTAGTTTAGTTTGTATTTAGATCCTAATTGTAAAGATTAGATTAGTATGATATGCTCAAGTTCACAACACACACGTTTTATGTTTTGACATTGGTTTTCGGTTTTAGGTTTAACCGATCTTGGTTTTCATGAATAGATTTTATATCAAAACAAGTTTACATGGTTTAGTGTATATATGATTTGCTCTATATACATGCATGCTTCTATGGCTTAAACAAACTTAGTTTGATAGTCTACTTCATGAGTTTTATGTTTTGGTAATTCTAACAAAACATATTTTGGAATCAAATACAAAAACATGATATTTAATCATGATACTTAAACTTAATATTCCAACATGATATTCATGTGTTTCATACTTTTTGTATTTGGAAGAGTTTTGGACAAAACGTATTTTCTATTCAAAATTCAAGTTTTAGAAAATACAGTTTTTGATTTTTGGTAAAAATGATTAGACACAAAAATAGTTCATATTGATTGATATTTGAGCTAAACTTTTTACCACATGTTTATATATCAATGCAAAATGATAAAACTATTTTTGGTGATTTTTAGAAATGATAAAAGAATTTTTAAATATGTTTTCTAACCCAGTTTTCTATTCCGGGCTTCACCAGTCGACTAAGTCAACTGACCAAGTCGACTAGGATGAAGTCGGTCGACCGGGCGGTCAACCGACGTGCACAGATCTGTGCACGTTTGGAGACACTAGGACGGTCGACCGGACGGTCGACCGGACTGAGAGCAGGGCTCTCTGTTTGTTTCGGTCGACCGGGGCGGTCGACCGGTAGCTGACAACGGTCAAAAATTAACCGTTGGGCGGTCGACGACGGCAGGTAATTCTGGCAGTTCTGCAGCCAATGGCTATTTTTCTGATTAGCCTATAAATACCCTTTTGGCAAGAGTTTTTCTCTAAGATTTTTTGTGCGAATTTTTACATACTCTCTGGTGTTTTTACTGTAATCAAAAGAAGTTTTTGAGCTTGAATTGAGCAATCCTTTTGGTTTTTTATTAGGGTTTGGAAAATCAAAGAAAGGGTTTTGGAAAAGATTTTGATTGAACTTCTCTTATCTTAGTTTCAGTTTTTCCAAGAATTTTTCTTTGTGATTTCTGATTTCCATTCCTTTAGTTTTCTCCACACTTGAGCAAAAATCTACTATCTAAATCTATAGGATATTTGTGTGGGAGAAGATATAGTTTGTGGTTGTTGTTTTAGACCACCAAGTTGTAACCCAATCTTTTCTTAGCTTTGTGCTTTGGGTTGTATCCCTCAAGTTGTTAGGTGATCCTTGTATTGGTTTGTGATTGGAGTTTGTTGTATTGGCTTGGAGTTGTGCCTCAAGGAGGAGGTTGTGATTGTAAAGAGAGTAGTTGGGTACTCTTGTGAGAGTTCTTTGTGGACTTGCTAGTGGATTAGAAATCCTTCGTGTGTCGAAGGCGGGGATGTAGAGCTGGGTGCTCGAACCTCGAAACATATCTCTGTGTTTGCGATTGATCCATTGACTCTCTCTCTATCTCTCTCTTTACTTTGTGTATTGTGCAAATTGCTATATCTTATACTTGCTTGTGTGTGCATCATTGTTGTAATTGCAATTAGTTTTTAAATTCCGCATTAAGTTCACTAGATTAGCATCGTCACCTATTCACCCCCCCTCTAGGTGACATTTCAATTGGTATCAGAGCTAGTGCTCCTGATATTTTAGTTTAACCACCTAGGAGTGATCTTGGTTTGCTAATCTTCATTTGCATTTTCATTTGCACACATTTAGTTTGCACTTATGGCTAGCCCTCCTATGTTTGACCATTTTAGACTTGATACATGGAAGGTTAATATGAGTAAACATTTAAAAGACCTAGGACATCTTGTTTATCAAGCCATTACCATAGAATCCCTCCCAATAGTAGAAGCATAAGAAGGCCAATGCATTAGCACTTAGAGCACTTAGAGCATCTCTTAATGAATCTCTTTTACCCGTTTTTGATCATTATGATTCGGCTTTTGCAGTTTGGAGCATCTTGACTTCTCCCGAGCTTCCAAGGATTATCAACAAGATGAGGAGATCTAAGAGAGAAAAGTCCGAAGAGCAATGCCTCATGGTCCAAGGGAAGAACTCCCTTGAGGTACAATCGGATTCTCAAATAGATGATAGCTCTAGTTCATATTGTCATGGATGTTTTGAAGTTCAAACCTTAATATGGAACTTGTTCAAAAACTTGAAATTTGTTAGAAAACATGATTTGTTGAAAGATGATAATCTGTTTTGAAAAAT
Source organism: Agave tequilana (assembly GCA_038442645.1). Lineage (NCBI taxonomy): Eukaryota > Viridiplantae > Streptophyta > Magnoliopsida > Asparagales > Asparagaceae > Agave > Agave tequilana. The sequence continues at coordinate 12,225 of JAVJIF010025603.1, read as the reverse complement.
GAATTAAAGGATTTATGCTCTAATTTTGAATTGATGTTGCAAGAGAAGGAAGAGATTGCAAGTGAACGTGACTCACTTAAATCTTAACTCGAACTTGCTTTAAAGGAAAATGAATTCTTGAAAAACAAAAATGATTGTGATGATATTGTAAAGCACAATGAGATTTTATCTTCAAAATTGGATTTTACTTTTAAAGAAAATCTCACATTGAAAAATGATATTGATGCAATTACAAAAGAATTGGATTTGGTTTTGATTAAAAATAAATCCTTGCAAAAAGAGATTGATGTTTGCCATGCTAGTGTAGCTTCTTGTTCTAGCACACCTATAGCATGCTCCACTTTGTCTTCTAACATAGAAAATGATATAAATATTTTGAAGAAAAGTGTTGATTGTTTGGGCTCCACTTTGAGCCAATGTGCTTTAAATCATACACGATTGGAATCTTTGGTTCATAAGAAACAAGTTCCATCCTTGCATGCACACCCAACACGGCATACACATGCTCATCACGGACACAATCATAACATGTATGCTCATGTGTACACTTGTACACATTGTGGTCGAAAAGGCCACCTTGCTGGATTTTGCTATGATAGAATACATATTGAAAATTTAGCAACTAATCTTGTTTGGGTTAGGAGAGATACTAACCCCCGTGGACCCACAAGAAAATGGGTACCAAGATCCACCTCTTTGATGTTTGATGTAGGTGGAGGCTCTCGCATAACGTGAGAGTGTTGGTGCCTTGAGGTGGATGCATTCTAAGCTAAAAGGAGAACCATTTGGATGCTTCACTCTCAAGGAGATTAGGTGGGAGGACCACCGGGTGTTTGGAGACATGGAGAGTTGCCCCTTCGGTTTTGGTAACAATCCCTTACTCCATTTAGTGTTTACATGCTTTTTACGTTCATCTTTTTTTTAGCATGTTGTGTTTTGTTATGCTTGTGCCATGTTCATTAGATTAAGGTTGTACATGTTTAGCTACTTGAGCACCCATGCTTCATATGGATCTATACTTAGTGTCTCACCTTGTTTAAACTAACATGTATGCTCTAGATCTAGTGCACATGCATATGCATAATGATCATTTGATGTTCATGATTGTATGACTTTCATTTTAATGATTCATGTTTTGAATAGTGTGTTTATTGCTATGCATGTATTGCAATTTGATATCTCTATTGTTTAGATGAATCCATAATTTGTGTTTTCACAATTGTTTTGATATTATGATTCTTATAGCATGTGGATTTACATAATGATCATTTTTAGAATCTTGTTGATTTATGACTCGTTTTATGCTTAATGATTTGGATATATGCTTAGATGTTAGTTTTCATTAAAACTAGGATTTATACTTGTACATAGAATGGGCCACAAATAAACCTTTATATATGTTTGTGCTTGGATGCCTATTTGTACCCATTAGATGTTCTATTATAGTCTAGTTTTGATGATTCATGCATTCAACATGTATTCCTATTTTTGATGTGTTTTCTATGATTAAGTGTTTTCACTTCATGTATATGTCTATTTTGCCAAACCTTAAGATATACATGTATGCCCCTTGAGTCATTTGCTTTTCATGCAAATCTATATTTTGGACTCAATTGTGTTTAGGGATATGTATGTATACTTTTGTTTTGTCAAAACATACATATGCCTTGGAGTTTAATTTGTTATGATGATTTTCGTGTCATTGAGGAAATTTCCTTTAGTAATGAAGATTTAGTTTTTCATGTGTTCATATTTTAAAGGAATTTCAATCGAGCTTGATTGTCCATTTTCATGATGATATATTTCACACAACACTTGTACACTCACCCTATTTAATGTTTTCTCGTGATTTAGTTTTCATGAGTACAATTTGTGCTATATGGATTTGAGTGTTTTAATGTCATGTGATTTACATGTGTTTTCATGAAAAACATTTTTGTTATTCCTCAATTGAAGGATTACGTGCTAGTTTTCAAATTTTTATACAACTAGTTCGTATTCTTCAATTTGGTAGAGTTTTCAAACAAACTATAATTTCAAATCTATTTTTGAAAACCCCTACCATTCAATGGGCGGTTGGATGGGAGATCATGCTCATGTATGCTTAATAGTGTAAATCATTTTAAACTTGATCATGAAATGGGTGGTAGTTGATATGAGTCATACACTTGATCTTTTGTTGTTTCAATTGGTATCATTGAATCCTTTCAATTGGTATCAATATGACATCTTTTTGTATACTCATATATGTTTGTGTTTTATATATGTATGCTTGCACCTCACATAGTATCAAATTTCAATTGATATCTATCTTTTACATACATATATATAGAAGATTTATTTGTGCTTACTATATCCCTATATTTTTAAGCACAAAACCTTGTTTATAATAAGCTTGAATTTTAAATGTGTTTCAATTGATTTAATTTTCAATTGGTATCTTATCTCAAGCATTCGCATATTTTTGTTTGGTATTTCATAAAAGGAGAAATCTAGTATTTCATTTTTCAGTTGGTAACAAATATTTTCAATTGGTATCAAGAAGCTTGTTGTTTACTAAAAATTGGTATCAAGTTGTTTTTTTTATTGTCTATTGGTATCATGTGCTTTATTTTCAATATGGTTTATTTTCAATATGTTTTATTTTCAATTGGTATCTAGTTTACTCTAGATATGTTTCTTTTTGATATAAAATTTTGTTTTTTTTTTTTCAATGCCTTGCTTAGATTTCAATTGTTTAATTTCAAATTGAATTTGCATTACCTAAATTTTGTTATTTTCATTTGATATCATAATGACCTTCATAGTTATATGTTTTAATTGGTATCATATTGGTTTTGATTTCACCCCTTAGAATAGTTTATTGGTTCCTTGTTTCAAACATTTAGGGGAGAAATCTTTGTTTCTATCATGCTTGTTTTTTACCCCTTTGTTGATGATTGACAAAAAGAGGGAGAAGAATTTGGAAATTAATATGCATGATTTAGTTTGGAGAAGAATTTTGGAGTTCATATGCATGATTTATGCATAAGTTTTCTGTTTTATTGGTTGTTTTATTTTCATTGGTATCAAGAGCATGTTTTGAGCTTTTATTTGTTTTAAGTTTTTATTTTCATTGGTATCAAGAGCATGTTTTTAGTATCAAGAGTTTTTGGTAACAAGAGCATGGTTTGATAATTATTTGTTTATTTAATTGGTATCAAGAGCATTTGTTTTATTAGTATCAAGAGCATGTTTCATATGCATATTCATTTTATGTCAAGAACCTTGTTTATATGCATCTCTATTGTTTGTTTATCTTTATGCATGAGTTAAGGGGAGCTTCTTTGAAGCTTTACTTTAATCCATGCATATATAACTCCATGAGTTTTGTCATCATCAAAAAGGGGGAGATTGTTGGCCCAAAGGCCTTCGACTCTAGTTTTGATGATGATTAACTTATGTAGTTATGTGTACTAATAATCTTGTGATGTTTTAGTTTCAGATCATTAGCCAAGATATTAGTTGGCGATAGCTTCAACAAGATGGTTTGGAAGCTTTCACAAGGTGATTCAAGAGCCTAAGCATCAAAGATGACATCTAGCACTTATTGGAGTCAAGCTTGGTGAATCACGGTTTGGACCGAGTCAAGTTGGAGACGGCGCTCTACAAGAAGACTAGGTATCCCTAGTTTAGTTTGTGTTTAGATCCTAATTGTAAGATTAGATTAGTATGATATGCTCAAGTTCACAACACACACGTTTTATGTTTTGACATTGGTTTTCAGTTTTAGGTTTAACCGATCTTGGTTTTCATGAATAGATTTTATATCAAAACAAGTTTACATGGTTTAGTGTATATATGATTTGTTCTATATACATGCATGCTTCTATTGCTTAAAACACTTAGTTTGATAGTCTACTTCATGAGTTTTATGTTTTGGTAATTCTAACAAAACATATTTTGGAATCAAATACAAAAACATGATATTTAATCATGATACTTAAACTTAATATTCCAACATGATATTCATGTGTTTCATACTTTTTGTATTTGGAAGAGTTTTGGACAAAACGTATTTAAAATCCAAGTTTTAGAAAACAGTTTTTGATTTTTGGTAAAAATGATTAGACACAAAAATAGTTCATATGATTGATATTTGAGTTAAACTTTTTACCACATGTTTATATATCAATGCAAATGATAAAACTATTTTTGGTAATTTTTAGAAATGATAAAAGAATTTTTAATATGTTTCTAACCCAGTTTTCTATTCCGGCTTCACCAGTCGACTAAGTCAACTGACCAAGTCGACTAGGATGAAGTCGGTCGACCGGGCCGGCCGACCGACGTGCGTGCACAGATCTGTGCACGTTTGGAGACACTGGGACGGTCGACCGGACCGGTCGACCGGACTGAGAGCAGAGCTCTCTGTTTGTTTCGGTCGACCGGGGCGATCGACCGGTAGCTGACAACGGTCAAAAATTGACCGTTGGGCTGTCGACCGGCGGTCGACCGGCAGGGTAATTCTGGCAGTTCTGCTGCCAACGGCTATTTTTCTGATTAGCCTATAAATACCCTTTTGGCAAGAGTTTTTCTTAAGATTTTTTGTGCGAATTTTTACATACTCTCTGGTGTTTTTACTGTAATCAACAGAAGTTTTTGAGCTTGAATTGAACAATCCTTTTGGTGTTTTTATTAGGGTTTGGAAAATCAAAGAAAGGGTTTTGGGAAAAGATTTTGATTGAACTTCTCTATCTTAGTTTCAGTTTTTCCCAAGGATTTTTCTTTGTGATTTCTGATTTCCATTCCTTTGGTTTTCTCCACACTTGAGCAAAAATCTACTATCTAAATCTATAGGATATTTGTGTGGGAGAAGATATAGTTTGTGGTTGTTGTTTTAGACCACCAAGTTGTAACCCAATCTTTTCTTAGCTTTGTGCTTTGGGTTGTATCCCTCAAGTTGTGAGGTGATCCTTGTATTGGTTTGTGATTGGGAGTTTGTTGTATTGGCTTGGAGTTGTGCCTCAAGGAGGAGGTTGTGATTGTAAAGAGAGTAGTTGGGTACTCCTTGTGAGAGTTCTTTGTGGACTTGCTAGTGGATTAGAAATCCTTCGTGTGTCGAAGGCGGGGATGTAGAGCTGGGTGCTGGAACCTCGAAACATATCTCTGTGTTTGCGATTGATCCATTGACTCTCTCTCTCTCTCTATCTTTCTCTTTACTTTGTGTATTGTGCAAATTGCTATATCTTATACTTGCTTGTGTGTGCATCATTGTTGTAATTGCAATTAGTTTTTAAATTCCGCATTAAGTTCACTAGATTAGCATCGTCACCTATTCACCCCCCCCCTCTAGGTGACATTTCAGGGTTCTTGCAGAAGGATGAGAATCAGGTTGGGATTTGTTTGAGGATTTAGCGGAGAAAACCCTGCAATGGGAACCAGCCTAAAAAAAACCTAGGAATTCACAATCTATAGCTTCAAGAGGAGGGCTCCTATCTCTAGAATCATTCATAGCTGCCGAGGCTAAAATTGCTTCCCTAATGAGGAGGATAGAGGCTCTGGAAACAAGAGAGCCTGCCAGTGTCAACCAGATCACCCACCACCAATTCACAATCTGGGTTGTTCATATTGTCAGGTACCAAATCATGTCTTTGAAGAGTGCCTTATTTTCCATGCCCAGCAAGTGCCACCGGAATACCTGAACGCGGCTTACTCACGGCCGCCTCACAACCCCTACTCACAGACCTACAATCCCGGTTAGAGGAATACCCAAATTTCTCCTCGGCCCCGAACAATCCTCCCAGGCCTAATTTCTCCAACAATATTCACCATCCTACTCCTCCACTATCTTTCCCAGTCAAGCCTCACCTTCCTCCTCCCAAAGCTCTCCAATGGAAAAGAATCAGTAAATTGGAGGAGAGCATAGAGGCTTTCATAAAGTCCCAAACCGCTTTTATGCAAAATCAGGGACAAACTCTAAACAATCATTCACAGGCCATATTGAGATTGGAAATGCAGATGAGCAAGTTAGCTAGCTCCCTAAGTGAAAGATCAAAGGGTACTTTGCCTAGTCAGCCGCTAATTAACCCAAAAACCTCCAATCAAGCATATGAAATTCAGGATCCATCGATTAACCAGTGCAATGCTGTTCACACACACTGCGATCTAGAAAGAAGGTAGACAACTAGGTCTACCAACAGAAAAGTCCAGTCCATCCTGATCCCACTCAGCCCTCCACCTCTGCTAGTTCCCCCAAACTGCTCCACAAACATCTGACGAGGATAAAGCTGCTGAATAAGTTCATAAGCCTGTAGCACCCTTTTCCAATAGGCTTAGGACAACAATAAGAATATGCACATGGAGAAAATGCTTGAGATGTTCAACCAGATCAAATTGAATGTGCCACTTCTTGACGCTATCCAACAAGTCTCGGCTTATGCCAATTTCTAAGGAAAACCTAAGTTAAATTAAAAGAAATTGAATTGAATTGTTTCTATTTTCAAAAAGTTTTTAAAAGTAAAGAAAATGTCAAAAAAAATTTTAATAAAAAGAAAAACCTAAGTTATGTTAGAACCCTCCCCCACACCTATCTCATGCATTGTCCTCAATGTATGAATTAATGCATAGATGCATGAAAAAGAAGACAGTGAAGGGAAAATACTACCTTAAGGTGGTAGTTCCGGTGGTGGTCTGATTAGACCACGAAATGCGGCCCAATCGAATTTTCGTGGAGTTCGGAGGAACCCACCAGAAATCTCTCTTATATACCCATTAAAATGATGTATATATGAATGGTTTTTATTAAAAATTTAACCCCATCTAATTTTTAAATTTCATAATTAATTTCGGAGTCAATTTTGTCAACCGCCTTGTCCCAAAATGGGTGTGAAAAGATGGAATGATTGACTTGGACTTAGGAAGTATGGGAACTAATACCGACTCAGGAAAGTGACTTAAGTCAGTAAAGGTTCAGGAGTCGAGATCGGTTCAGGAAGTTGTCCAAATCAAGCGGTTGAAACTCAAGTCCACATTCATTTACCCACAATGGAATGTGACTTAATATTGGTGATTCAAGTTCAAGAAGGACAGGTGTGGGAATCAAAACTGACTCTAAAATATTACACAAGTCGGGTAACAAAACAGGAGTCAATATTGATTCAGAAATTTGAATTAGATCACAGATTTGAGAATCTAGGTCACATTTCTCATTGAGTTTAATTTCATAAAAATGAGAACTTGTCAATTTGTCAATGGGACTTTCAAAAGCATGAAATTGGTCAAGTTCAATATGATGATCATAAAAGATTGGTGATTCAATTCATGCTGAATTGGCACAGGATCCAATGTTGACTCGAAAAAAAGATTAAAATCAGGTGAAGACACCGGAGTCATTATTGAATCAGGAAGTAGAATTGAATCACCAAGTTGAGGTTCAGGATCATATTCATTCTCAAATTCAATTTCAGGAAAGGGATAGCTTGCCAAACTGTCAATGTCATTTAGAGTTTGGGCAAGTTCAAATGGTTGTACTGAAATGGAATCTTGTTTTCCAAAACAACATGACTCTTCGGCTCTAACAGAATGGTTAGCGACATCAGAAATGGTCAAACGGTGAGAACGGAGAGTTTGGACCATCATATCTATGTCATGATTACGAGCGATTTGAGCCTGAGTCATGGCTTCAAGCATCTTTTCATAGTTGATTGGTTCATCATTTTGTTGCGATTGGACTTGAAAAGATGAAGTGTTGTTTTGGAATTTGTGATGAAATGTGAGTCCGTCAGATTTTGTAATTATTGCTTGGACTCACGCATACTCATTTTCAAGATTGCTGGTTTTCTATTTTGAACTGGTGGAAATGAGTATGATTCATGGAAATATTGTAGACAAGGTGGATAAGGAGAACAAGTTATTTGAAAATTGAACTCAGGGGAGGTGAATCCCCATTGACTCTGTGAAGAGTTGAAATTATTTTGAAAATTATGGTTATCAGATTGGGGGCATGGGCTATATTGATTCGGATAAGACCAATCCGACATACTAGGTGGTTAAAGTTATGATATGCCGGATTGGTAATATCCGAAAAAGAGGTTGGGGTGTAATATGGATTACCATTAAAATTGAAAAAATTATTATTATAAGCCATGTCACACAATAAAACACAAATAAGAAAAAAGAAACAAATAAGCAAACAATAAAAAAGAAAAAAATCTTACAAAGTTAGGGTAAACCTTAGACCAAGACGACTCCTAACTGGTTAGACTGTCCACCGGGGGTATATTGTCGAATCTGACCACAAGTTAATCGGCCAGGTAGGGTCAAGATTGGTGGGAGGTATCCGCGCAGAAGCGACGGGCCTAATTAAGCCAAACCACCATCCTTCGGGGTTTCGCCCCTCAATCCCCAACCTTAGTCACCGATTTGGCAAGAGTCAGATTCAAATCAACTTCCCCCTTAGGTCAGTCTCCTATTTGAGTCTGAGATGTCCTTAGGGCCAACGTCTACTCAGTTTTAGTTAGGCTTGGGTTAGAGAGTGAGGAGATTGTTTGTGGGCTAAGAGAGGGTAATGACTTTCCCACCTTATCTTGTTTATAGGACAAGCCCTTAAATCAATTTATTGCAGTGTACAAGTATATAGAAAAAGTAACACTCAAGCAATATTTCATACAAGAATGAACCTTACATTAAATACTATGCACACATACCTTGGCTCCAGCACTCTTCAACAGTAAATAGAAAATGTAATAAAATAGACACGTGCCTAAATGCAAAGTCTAAATCATTTTTAGCATTACAATCAAGTTTTTACTGTTGTATTAGAAATGTATATACAGTGAGTCAAACAAGAAAATAAATGCTACAGAGATTAAACTGTGCAATTCAGCCAACTTGCAGAAGATACAGGTTAGTAGTTCACTCAGATTGCCACAAGAATGTAGCAATCTGAGGGCTTCTGGGCTCTGCTTTCTTGAACAGAGTCCAAGGCCACTTATATGTCCACTACAATAAAAAATCCTTGTTGTTAAATCTGTACACCAATAATAAAGAAGAAGGTTAACCAAAAATGTAAACTTTAAAGAAATTACTTACCGTCCCTCCCTGGCAACGGCGCCAAAATTTGATTGAGTTGGAACCTGCACACAAGAATACAAATTTTAGAACTTTTAAAACAGTAGTGCAAGGTGCTCAATTCTACCGCTATAGTAAGTGGCTATGCGGGTCGTGATCCACAAGGAGGGACTAGAGATGGAAGCTTTTTAGTAAGTTTTCTTTTAAGATACAAAGGATGGTTAAAATTCTTCTTTAATTTTTAAAAGGAAAATCAAAAAGAGTTATAATTAAGTTAGGAAGAAAGTCATAGATAGAGAAGATGGAGAAAATAGAAGTAATATGTACAAAGAAATTGAAAGAATGAAAGAGATTTGGGTGATTATGGTGTTGGATACTACACTAAAAGTTACAAGAAAAGAAAGAAAACTAAAACCTAAAAAATATACTTACCTCTTCGGCGCCTGCTTACCTTTTACTCTATCGACATTGTACCTATACTTGAAAGCGAGCGAAGCATGGCAGATGAGATCTTTCCCATTCCCGATTTACACTATAAAATGAAGGGGTGAGCTATACTATCATAGAAATTGATATCCATCACCATAAGCCATCAACGATACTTGCAAGGACAAGGCAACTTCGAGGCTATCGGTTTCATTTGGATCCACAAACACAAAAGAAGAAGCGAACAAAAACAAGAATAGAAAAGAAAAAGAAACCTCGATTTGATTCAAATAACAATGGAAGAAAAATCACTTACACGATGTCACCTTCAGTACAAGCTTACTCTCATTCCTCCATGAAAGTCTCCTCTTCTCTCAGTTACATAAATAAAATGAAATTACATAAAAGAAAACTAAAAACCTAAGTTACAAACTACAAATTAGCCTAAGTTCTGCTCTCTGCTTGGTCCTTCTCTTCTTTTGCCTTTGAGATTGCATGTATTTATAGGAGAATGCAGAGGTTAGAGGAGTATGAAGATAAGGGAAGCTGGCTATTCTGAATTTGAATCCTCCTATCCCCAAACTTTATTTGATGTGGATATTCAGTTCTAATCTGCATCTTATTGGCGTATTGTTTGCTAAATATAGCTTACAAATGATAGAATTAGAAATAATAATCAACTTAAGAGTTGTAGCTCTTTAAGTCTCTTTTTAGATCATCTTGAATTATCCGATTTGAGTTCTGATAGCGAAAGTTATGATTCAAATACTGAAATGTATCCAGCCAGAATCTGAGTCAAAATTGCTTCATCTCATCTGTTGATCTTCTCTCTATCCGTTTATCCCTTTACATTTGGACTTTGTATTTGACGTTATCCTCGGTTGATCTTTAGCTTTAACACTTGATTCACCAAAAACTGAATTTACCAACTGGATTTGGGATCATCCTCCTCTAACCAAATAGATCTACTTAAATCTGAATTTAACTGATATTTATTTAATTTTATCCTCTTTCTCCCCATGATTATTCTGCAAAATAAACATTTAAGACAAGAAATTTAGCAGATTTATTACATAATAAATGTAGATATGTAATAAAGAATAATGCAATAAATGTGTGCAATCAGATGAGAGAAGATCAACGGATGAGATGAAGCAATTTTGACTTGGATTGTGACTGGGAACATTTTAGTATTTGAATCATAACTTTCGCTACCGAAACATAAATCTGATGATTAAGAGATCCAGAAAGAATACTTAAAGGGCTACAACTCTTAATTTTATCACTGTTTCTAATTCTATCACTTGATAAGTTATATTCAGCAATCAATATGCCAATAAGCTGCAGATCAGAACTGAATATCCACATCAAATCAAGTTTGGAGATAAGGGGAGGATTCAAATTTAGAATAGTCAGCTCTCCTTATCTTTAGACTCATTTCCTTATCCATTTCTATCCTATAAATACCCCACACATCAGAGGCAGAAGGGGACAACCAAGCAGAGAGTAGAATTTAGGCTATACTGTAATTTGTAACTTGGTTTTTAGTTTTCATTTATGTAATTTTTGTTTCATTTATGTAACTAAGAGGAGAGGAGACTTTCATGGAGGAATGAGAACAAGCTTATACTGAGAGTGATACCGTGTAAGTGATCTTTTCTTTCATTGTTATTTGAATCGAATCGAGGTTATCTTTTCTATTCTATTCTTATTTTCGTTTGCTTCCTTCTTCTTGTTTGTAGATCCAAATAAATCCGATAGCCCTGAAGTTACCTCGCCCTTGCAAGTGTCATTGATGGCTTATGGTGATGGATATCCATTTCTATGGTAGTGTAGCTTGCCTCTTCATTTTATAGTGTAAATCAGGAATGGGGAGATCATATTTGTCAAACTTCGCTCGCCTTCAAACAAATGTACATCGTCGATACGGTCAAAGGTAAGCAGGCGCCGAAGAGGTAAGTAAGTTTTTTAGATTTTAGTTTTCTTTCTTTTATTTTTTAGTGTAAATCACCAACACCACAATCTATTAATCTTTTTCACTCTTTTTCAATTTCTTTGTACAGATCTATTTCTATTTTCTCCACCTTCTTGATCTACCACTTTCTTCCTAACTTAACTGTAACTCCTTTTTCTCTTTTCTTTTAAGAAGCTAAAGAATAATTTTAACCATTAATTGTAGCATAAAAGAGAACTTACTAAAGAAGCTTCAATCGCTAGCCCCTCCTTGTGGATCATGACCCGCATAGTCACTTGCTATAGCGGTAGAATTGAGCACCTTGCACTATTGTTATAAAAGTTCTGAAATTCTGTATTCTTGTGTGCAGGTCCAACTCAGTCATTTATATCTTAAATATCTCTTTGACTATGCGTTATATTAATGCATTGAGCGTAAATTCATATTTCTAATATGCATGTTTTTAGGGGGAGCTTCACTTGAAGCTTCTTCCATATTTATCTAAATAACTCCATGTGTTTTGTCAGTATCGAAAAGGGGGAGATTGTTGGCTCAAAGGTCATTTGCCCTAGTTTTGATGATGAAAATCTCATATAGTTATTTATGTACTAATGTTTTCATATACATAAGTTTCAGATTAAGTTTCTTTTTCAACCATGTGTTCAAGCTTCTCATAATATACTCACAATTTCAAAGCCTTTGTTTAGTGATCCAAGAGCCCAAGCATTAATTCAATCATGTCACTTGTGATAGGAATCAGGCTCAAGGAACTCACATTGCAAGATAAAGATTTT
>JAVJIF010025602.1:0-40959 GCA_038442645.1 Agave tequilana | reverse complement strand
TTATCCTTGCAGCCCGACTCATTCATAACCCCAATCTGTGGTAGGTCCTCACCCCGAAAAGGGCCTTGTAAACTGTGGTCGTCCTCAAATTCCTGAACTCAACAGCCCCATCTCGACACTAACCTTTCTTAGGTGTCTATCTATATGGTCAGCGACTAGCTCTGTGCCCCGCTCTACGGCAGGCGAAGCACAGAGGACCAGTACGGCATGCCGCCTTCCAGTGGCCGCTCCGACCCCAGTAGTGGTAGCCCGACGTTATCAGTCACCCTCAACCGGAGGAGTTGGGTTGTTCCTGCGTAAACCTCAGCGTTGACCGATCGACTCCCCTCGCCGCCTGACAATCAGTGTCGGTATCGGTTGCTCCCTCCACCCTATGGTGGAGTGAAGACCTAACATCACCCACTTTAAAAGGACATGTTCTAAAACCATCACTAGTTAACTCGGCGAGCTCGAGGACCAGTGCTGAAGTTCCTCTCCACTTACTCTCGCGGCTCTTTCGAATTTTCGGCTACTGTTCCCTCTCACTTACATTTTGTCACGCACTTGAAAGCAAACTTCGAGACTTATCTCGCTAACTACTACTAGTGAATGTGTCCTTAAAAATAAAATAGCCCCACACAAGGTATCTTGTAATATCGATATAGAGGTCAAACCATCCTCTATCAGAAATATAACAATATTACGGGTCGAAGGTCTTTTAACCCTCGTGTTACGCGAATCTGTTTGGTTCATTGAACCAAAATAGAAATGCACGATACCTGTCAATAGATGCGGCTACACCCTTTCCCCAACTTGAGGCTTTGTTGTTTATCTGCATTAAAAAAAAGGTACTCTCTCTTTTTCTTTTGCTGATTCTCAGCCCCACAACACGCATTTCCATGCAAGTTGTTTGGACGACGGAAATCAAATCATGAATGGAGTTACTACACCTTACTATATGAGGTGGCGCACTAACTTTTTTTTGGGAACATTATTACCACCCAAAACACGTTTGACTTTTGAGAACAAAACTATCGCGTAACCTGTAGGAAGCACATGAGCTGTTTGGGGTCTGTTTGTTTTCTGGAAGAGAGTAAGAGGGAAGAAGAGAAGAGAAGATCAGTTGCAGAGAGGAAGAAGTTCTTCTTCCTCTTCTACCCTTGATGTTTGATTAGGAAAGAAAAGAATAGAAGAGAGAGAGGGAAAAAAACAAAAAAAAAAAAAAGAAAAAGAAAAATCTCACCGTGGTTCTCTCTCTCCTCTCCTCTATCTCTATCTCACCTTGATCCTCGAGCTCCACTGTTTTCTTCAGGCGGTTTTTGAGGGAAGAGATTCTTCCCCTCTTCCGTCAGAGCTATCTTCCTCCAGCAAACAAACAGGGAGAAGAAAGGAAGAACCCTCTCTTCCTCCCTCTTCCTCTCAAATGTTGCAAAACAAACAGGCCTTAGGTTCGTTTCATGTGTGTGAGCTACACATATATATTATCAGAGGGTAATTTCGTATTGACACGTACATTGACTTTCTTATAATATTATAAGAGATTGATTGAGATTTTCCTGCACACAAAATATAGAATGTTAGATTTAAAAGTAAAGATGTGCAAGGTGCTCAATTCTAATCCGCGGTAGCAATGGCTATGCGGGTCGTGATCCTCAGGGAGGGACTAGCGATGGAAGCGTTTAAGTAAGTTATCTCTTTTTATTTATTTTGTTATTTACAATGGTATTTACAATGAGAAGTGTGAAAGAAATTGGAAAGATGTGGAAGATGTGGTGATCTATACTAAAGAAATAAAAGAAAGAAAATTAAACACATACCTACCTCTTCTGCCCTGCTTACTTTGATCCGTTTACAACGATCTTATCTTGTCTTTGAAGGCATTCAAGTATGGCGTATAGGATCTTCCACCTTCGCGATCTACACTACAAAAAGAAAAGACTAGCAAGAGAAGGCTTGTTCATCTCCATAGGCCATCAAGGCACTTCTTCGGCTAGGCAGTCTCGAAGCAATCAGATCTCATGGTTTACAAAACATCAGAGAGAAACAATAAAAGAAAAACAAGAACAGAGAAAACAAGAATAAAATAAAAAGAACAAAAAACAAACTTGAGTCGATTCAATTAAAACATGGAAGAAAAGTTTGACTTACACCGATGTCACCTCAGTACAAGCATGAACTCCTTCCTCCATGAAAGCATCTCTCCTCTCAGTTACAAAAAATTATAAAGAAAAACGAAAAATAAAAACTAACCTAAATTACAAGTTAGCCTAAAAACCCTAGATTTGCTCTGTAGTTCGCTGTACTGCACTGCTCTGTGATCTCCCTTCCTCTGTTGCTATGCAGGGTATTTATAGGAGAAAATCAGAGGATAAGAAGTGTATGAAGATAAGAGGAGCAAAATATCTCTAAATTTGAATTCTTCTTTTATCTCCAAACTTGTTTTGGACTTATCCATAGAAGTTCAAATCTGTCCTGCAACTTGTTATCATGTTGATCGCCGAAATTGGCTTATCTGCTGACTGAATTGGAAAGTTTTATCAACATAAGAGTTGTAGGTCTTCAAGTCTTCTTTCTGGAGTATCTTGAATCATTGAATTTGAATATCTGTACCAAAAGTTATGATCTGAATACTAAAATATGTACAGTCTGAATCCGAATTTTTTGAAATAATTTTATCTTTAAACTCTTCTCCTTTTATCTTTAGGATTGTCTTGCAAGCAACTAGGTTGAGTAGAAGTCCATCCCTTTCCTCTTCTTTTAATAATTGCAAATTTTGCACATGGGCTTTTGGGCTTCTGGGCTTCATTAAGCTTTATTCTTTATTTAATTAATTACTCAAGGCCTGCACACAATAAATAATAAAACATTAGTAATAGTGCATAATTATAATAATAAATAAGAAAATATGATAGTATATGTAGTGATAAATATGCAATTTTTACTACCTATCACACCCCCACACTTATCTTTTTGCTCGTCCTCGAGTAAAAATCAAATAGAAAAAGAAAAACTAATCTAGCTAACTCACTTTCGTAGGAATCACGATTGCACTTAGCACGTGCAACAAGCCGTTAACCCCTAGGTTACCCTAGAGGACGAGTGTTTGTCTCGTGAGGGTTTTCAGCGGATTACACCCACAAAATCCATAAAAAGGAAAATATTTGAAATATATTTGAAGAGACTAAGTAGTCTATAAGTTTTAGGATTATCATTTTTATTCATTCTTAAACTTAGTCTTTATATAGTAAATTGTTTTCCTTTTTAGGTAAGGGTGAAAATTGAATGTTTGTATAGTCTTTTTCGTTACCTAAGTCATATGCATCCTTGTGAATTTTACTAGGAATTCCTTAACTTGGACTCTCATGCCTTTTATTATTATTTTCTCTTTTTTTTTAATATGTATAACTCATCTAATTTTCTTTCGTGTAAGCATGAAGGCTTCTTGAGGCCCTCATACCTAACTAATTGACTATTAAATGTGTAGTACATATATAAATAATTTTTCTTAGTTTCCTTAGACTTTGTAGTCCACCCATGTAGCGAACTTAAAGTCGGTGGCTCTCAAACCGATCGGTTTTAGGGCACCGGGTGAGAAAACACCCCACGGACTTAAGGATTTGAATGAACTAGGCCACAAAACTAAGGACTTTATTTATAAAATCACCTTTAGGCGTGAATACTTATGCTTCTTGAGGCACATGTATCCAGCTTAATCAGTGAATTTCCCTCTTTTTTTCTTTTTTTTTATATAGGGCACAAGAGTCTTTGTCTTAGAATCCTAGATATGTAAATGTATTAGGAATGCATATTTCATTAAGGTAAAAATTAAGACTAATTACTTATTCAATTTCTCCTCTATACCTAAAAATTCAACAATTTATTTATTTTGACCAAGTTTTTAGAAATTCTAATCATGATTTTCCTAATTCTTAAGACTAACTTAGATTTCTTTCAAAGATAAGTCAAAATATTGTTCTCTTTTTCAAAAAGTTTTTTTTTTAAATTTTTTTTTAATTTTTGTTAGTTTCTACCTATGTTAGTATGTTAGTAAAGCCAACCCCCACACTTATCTCATGCATTGTCCTCAATGTATGAATGAATGCATGTATGCATGAAAAAGAAGAAAGGGAAGGCAGAAGTTACTTCAAGGTGGTGGTTCCGGTGGTGGTCTAATTGGGCTAAGCGTTGCTACCCAATCAAGATAAAGTAGTATTTGGAGGAACCTACCAGAAATTTTCCTTGTATAACCCACTAAAATGTATGTATGATCATTTTTTAGCAATTTCACCCCATCAAATTTTCATAATTCATAATTATATTCAGAGTCAATTGTGTCAACCGCCTTGTCCCAAAATGGAGTGTGAAAAGATGGAATGATTGACTTGGACGTCATAAGTACGGGAACGAATACCGACTCAGGAAAGAAACTTAAATCAAGTAATGGTTCAGGAGTCGGGCTAGGTTCAAGAAGTGGGTCCAAATAAATAAGTTGAAACTCAAGTTCACAATCATCTTCCCACAATGGAATGTGACTCAATATTGGTGATTCAAGTTCAGGAATGATAGGTGTGGGAATCAAAACTAACTCTAAAAGATTAAGTTGGGTAACAAAACAGGAGTCAATAATGATTCGGGAATTTGAACTTGATCACAGATTTGAGAATCTAGGTCACATATCTCATTGAGTTCAATATCATAAAAATGAGAACTTGCCAATTTATCCATGGGACTTTCAAAATTATAAAATTGGTCAAGTTCAATATGATCATCGAAAATGGGTGATTCAATTTCATGATGAATTGGCACAGGATCCAATGTTGACTCGGGAAATGTAAAATCAGGTGAAGACACCGAAGTCATTATTGAATCAGGAAGTAGAATTGAATCACCAAGTGGGAGATCATGATCATATTCATGCTCAAGTTCTATTTCAGGAAAGGAATAACTTGCTAAATTATCAAAAATTGGAGTTTCGGCAAGTTCAAATGATGGTACTGAATTAGAATCTTGTTGTCCAAAACAACGTGGCTCGTCGGCTCTAACAGAATGGTTAGCGATATCAGAAATGGCCGAACGGTGAGAACGTAAAGATTGAACCATCATATCTATTTCATGATCACGAGCTAATCTAGCTTGAGTCATGGCTTCAAGCATCTTTCATAATCGATTGGTGCATCATTTTGTGATTGGACTTGAAAAGAGGAAGTGTTGTTTGGGACAATCATGATGAAGTTGTGAGTCGGTCAGATTCTGTGACTGTTGCTTGGACTCACGCATCATCATGTCTAAGATTGATGGTGGTTGTTGCTTGGACTCATGCATACTCATCATTTCCAAGATAGATGGTTTTCTTTCTAAATGGGTGGACCTGAGTATGAATCTTGGAAATATTGTGGACAAGGTGGATACGGAGGACAAGTTGGTTGAAATTGGACTCGGGGGAAGCGAAACCCCATGAACTCTGTGAAGAGTTAAAATTATTATGGAAATTATGGTCATAAGATGAGGGGCATGGGTTATATGCATTCGGATAAGACCATTCCGGCACACTAGGTTGGTCAAAGTTATGATATGCCGGGTTGGTAATATCCGAAAAAGACGTTGGTGTGAAATATGGATTAAAATTGGAAAATTTGTTATATGCCATATCACACAAACACAAACAAAGAAAAACAAACAAACAAATAAGCAAACAAAAAAAAATTCTAACCTAAGTTAGAGTAGACCTATGACTTAGACGACTCCTAACTGGTTAGACTGTCCACGGGAGGTAGGGTGCAGACTTTGACCACAAGTTAATCAGCCAGGTCAGGGCAAGATTGGTGGGAGGTTTTCCGTCAAAGACGTTCCTTAATTAAATAACCACCAGTCTTCGGGCTTTCGGCCCTCAATCCCCTTCCTAGACACTGATTTGGCAGAAGTCAAATTCCAACACCGTTCCCCCTTAGGATAATCTCCTAATTGAGTCCGAGATGTCCCTAGGGCCAACGTCTACTCATTTTTTATTTAGGGTTAGGGTTGTGAGTGCAACGGAGATGATTTGTAGGCCAAGGAAGGGTGATGAAATTCCCACCTTATCTTATTTATAGGACAAACCCTTAAGTCAATTTAGTGCACGTGTAAAGCAGTAGACAAATATTCACTCAAAGCAGAAAATCAGCCAAGGGTGCTTCCTAGTCTATATGCAATGCGAACGTACCTTGTCTCCAGCACTATTTAAAAAAAAAATTTAAATAGACACGTGCTTAAGATGCAAGAGTCTAATTTTTTTTCAACAAATAGGTTACTGTTAATTATTAGCAGTATACAGGTTTATCACAGAGCAAATTTTAACAGAGCAGTAAACAAATCTTTCAATTTACAGCAACCTGCAGAAACCTTAGTGAGTAGTTCACTACTAAGGCCGCGGAAAAGCGGCTATTGCCGCGTTTGCGCGGCACTATAGTAGGCTCTGCTGCTCTGCCTTCGAGGGCAGAGGCACAGAGTTGCTATATGTCCTTGCTGCTGTTAGTTTTCCTGTTCTCCAAACCTGCAAACAGAAAGAATAAAAATTAGTTATTTATTATTTTTTTTTAGAGAATACTTACCGTCCCTCCCCGGCAACGGCGCTAAAATTTTGATCGAGATTTTCCTGCACACAAAATATAGAATGTTAGATTTAAAGTAAAGATGTGCAAGGTGCTCAATTCTAATCCGCGTGGTAGCAATGGCTATGCGGGTCGTGATCCTCAGGGAGGGACTAGCGATGGAAGCGTTTAAGTAAGTTATCTCTTTTTTATTTATTTGTTATTTACAATGGTATTTGCAATGAGAAGTGTGAAAGAAATTGGAAAGATGTGGAAGATGTGGTGATCTATATTAAAGAAATAAAAGAAAGAAAATTAAACACATACCTACCTCTTCTGCCCTGCTTACCTTTGATCCGTTTACAACGACTTATCTTGTCTTTGAAGGCATTCAAGTATGGCGTATAGGATCTTCCACCTTCGCGATCTACACTACAAAAAGAAAAGACTAGCAAGAGAAGGCTTGTTCATCTCCATAGGCCATCAAGGGCACTTCTTCGGCTAGGCAGTCTCAAAGCAATCAGATCTCATGGTTTAAAAACATCAAAGAAAAACAATAAAAGAAAACAAGAACAGAGAAAACAAGAATAAAATAAAAAGAACAAAAACAAATCTTGAGTCGATTCAATTAACAATGGAAGAAAAGTTTGACTTACACCGATGTCACCTCAGTACAAGCATGAACTCCTTCCTCCATGAAAGCATCCTCTCCTCTTAGTTACAAAATTACAAAAGAAAACGAAAATAAAAACTAACCTAAATTACAAGTTAGCCTAAAAATCCTAGATTTTGCTCTGTAGTTCGCTGTACTGCACTGCTCTGTAATCTCCCTTCCTCTGTTGCTATGTAGGGGTATTTATAGGAGAAAACCAGAGGATAAGAAGCGTATGAAGATAAGAGGAGCAAAATATCTCTAAATTTGAATTCTTTTTTATCCAAACTTGTTTTGACTTATCCATAGAAGTTCAAATCTGTCCTGCAACTTGTTATCATGTTGATCGCCAAAATTGGCTTATCTTCTGACTGAATTGGAAAGTTTGATCAACATAAAAGTTGTAGGTCTTCAAGTCTTCTTTCTGGAGTATCTTGAATCATTAGATTTTAATATCTGTACCAAAAGTTATGATCTGAATACTAAACGTGTACAGTCTGAATCCGAATTTTTTGAAATAATTTTATCTTTAAACTCTTCTCCTTTTATCTTTAGGATTGTCTTGCAAGCAACTAGGGTTGAGTAGAAGTCCATCACTTTCTCTTCTTTTAATAATTGCAAATTTTGCACATGGACTTGCACATGGGCTTTTTAGGCTTCTGGGCTTCATTTAAGCTTTTATTCTTTATTTAATTAATTACTCAAAGCCTGCACACAATAAATAATAAAACATTAGTAATAGTGTATAATTATAATAAATAGGAAAATATGATAGTATATGTAGTGATAAATATGCAATTTTTACTACCTATCAGAGATCTAAAGAATTTAAAGTTTTATTCCTTAAAACCCAATATTTTATTCACGTGTCAACACGGGAATGACCGTTTATAATGTGTGTTTGGCGCGCGCTGCGCGCGCACACACACACGAGCCGAATCCCGAGCTACTTGACTTGAAACAAACAAGTTCGAAAGAAGTGAAATAATCCCTCACGGAAAGTTCGTGGCAAAAACAAATGATGAATCAGACCTCAGTCTAAAATGTAATTCAAGAAAATCTGATTTTGCCAAGGCTATAGTGTAGACTGTGTAAAAATCACTTAAGACAAGTCCTTGAACGTAGGGGTGAGCATTGGTCAGTTCGGTTCGATTTTTGCTAATTTTTACAAAATCGAACCAAACCGATTAGACTTAGCAACCGAACCGAACTGAACCGACTCAGTTCGGCTCCGTTTTCGGTTTTTTCGGTTAGGCCAATATTTTTCCATCATTTCTTACATTTTTAATCACCATTATATTATCATCCTTAATATTCTAATCTCAAATATTCAATACCCAAATTAGAAATAAGAAAAAGACCCTAACCTTAATGTGAATTAAAAATTTCATATTCTAAAACTTTTACGCTATATTTGGGCTCTTATATCAAAACTCACATAATTATTACTAACTTTTAATGGCAAGAATGAAAAAAAAGAACTATATTAATATAAATATTATTCTTAATTGTGATGGTGTACTTAACATAACTTTCACATATTCAACATAAAAAAGATGGTATTGCTAGAAGTAATGAAATAAATTTTCACCAGTTTTATGAACTATATGATTCACTAAATTGAATTTGGGTTGGGTGATATATAGGGTGAGAGATTTGGTTCGGTTCGATCGAGTTCGGTTTTTGAAACACAAAACCGAAACCGAACCGAACTAGAGCGGTTCGGTTCAGTTCGGGTTCGGGTTTCGATTTTGGTCGGTTATTTCAGTTATAACCGAACTCTGCTCACCCCTACTTGAACGCGGACCTCATTCCAACACGAAGGTCGCGTTTTAATACAAATGCGGATCTCAACCTTCCAACTCAGACGTGGATCTCAGCCTGTCCAGCGTTTCAGACGCGGATCTCAAGTCTGCGTTCAACTTAGATGCAGACCTCAACCAGAGTCGCGTCTCAACTCAAACGTGGATCACAACCTGATCCGCGTCTCATCCAAACGTGAACCCCAGCTAGATCCGCGTCTCAACTCAAACGCTAGTCTGTGAGCTTCACATTTCAACAATAGAATAGAACTCGTGAGGGTCGCATTTCTGTTGTAACTACCAGTCATGGTCCAATTAACACCCACGTAATGTGAGGAGTTAATCCCCATTATGGAGAAATTCTAGGGGACAATTTTACCCCTGAATACCCCTATAAATAGCTTGTAAGCTATTGAGTGGGGGGATCTTCTTTTTAAAAAAACAAGGAGCAAGAATAGCTAAAAAGTTCAGAAACTTTGAGCATTCAAAAAGAGAGAGAGAAAGAAAGAAATTTCTACTTCAAAGAAAAGCTCTAACACTTGCTGTTTCCAAGTGGAGTTGTTTTATATCCTTAAAATGATCCAAGAGAAGCTTGTCGTTTGGCCGTCAACGAAAAACAAGATCTACTCTCCATCGCCACACAAAGAACCCAGCTTTAAATAAAGGGGAGATTCAAATATCCTCCTCTCTTTTGTAATCGAATTGTATCCATTGTAATTTTCTTTGCAATTAAGAAGATTTTACTTCCCATTTTTCAACCAAATAAAAGATGGTGACTCCGGTGGGGAACGTTTTCTCTATCGACGAGAAAGGCGTGGCACAAGCTAACATCAAGCTCATTGGATCAACAGTCGAGTCGTTCGTCGTCGAATTCGACCAAGAAAAATTTGAATAGTTTCTTTCTTCAGGCTCTAAAAGCCCAAGAGCAAATGACAGTACCGCAGAGTCTCTTCGGAGACCCGCTCTCAAGTCTCTTCGAAAACTTCTCCAAAAGTGGCCTGCGCCATTGCTCACCACGAAAGCTGCGCCATATCTGGCGAGGTTTTGAAAACCTCTCGTGTAGCCCACAGGCCCGCATCAACGTCTCTCAAGAGACCCACAAGGCCAGTATGCTAGCTCCCAGACAGAGCGATGATGAAGGCCAATCCCTCAATCTTTCTCCTCTCTAGACTCCACAATTTTAGTTTGCCGGGGGTTCTCCGCAGCCCCTGAGACTCAACCGGAATGCTGAACGTCGATGAAGGCATCACACCCAACGATAACAAGTTGTAGATTCGCAGTTGCAATCTTTTGCAGATACAAAACACGAGACTCAGACCCGTATTTTTTGGAAGCAACACGAGACCAACGTTCTTCAAATGCAAGTCTCAATGTCCAAATGCGAGGTCTGTGTTTTTGTTCCAAAACGCGGAGACCCACGTCCATGTAGACGTAAAACGTGAGGTTCAGAGCCATGTTTCTCTGAAGCAACACGAGACCAGCATTCTTCAAAAAACGCATCTCAACGCTCAAGCGCGAGGTCTGCGTTCTTGCTCCAAAACGCAAGACTCGCGTCCAATCTGTGCCAGGACTCGACTCTCGCGTTTCTACTACTCAACGCAAAGTCTGCGTTCTGAAGCAGACTCTGTCACGCCCCACTGTCCAAAATACAAGACATGACATGATCGGCGACATGTACGCGTTGGGTACGAAGTCCCTACGTATACACGTTAAGCCTGCTGCAGACCTGTACAAGTTTCCTTATACGGTAATAACACTGCTGATATATTACATGCAACAAGAGTACATAACACAGTCAATACAGTACCAAAAGTACAGTACATATGAGCCCATCAGCATAATTATACAATAACTCGAACAGAAAATAACTGTACAACTATGAAACATACAGAAAGCCAAAAAGAGACGACCAGGTCACGAACCGTCTTACAGTCGCTCAGCCAAACTGTCTAGGTACTCCGCGTCCTCCTCTGAGGGTGTAACCACGGACTCTATATCTGGGCAAGCAAACTCAGGGTCTCAGATGCGACCGAGCAAGTGTGCAAAGGAAAAAGAAATGAAACAAAGTAATAACAAAGTATAAACATGTACAGGAAATAACAAGAACTCTAAATAGAAGACGACAAGAATCACACTGGAAGCAAGCATGATCAATGAATGCATAAACATGTGCCATGAGACTTAACAATCGAGGAGTTCTGATCAGGTGGGTGTATCCCGTGCATACCCAAGATCACGGCCTTTATCAAACCCCTGGCTGCTAAGACCAGGGCCCTCCGCTAAGAGGGGAACAATAATCAAGTAACGGGAGCTCATGGAACTATACAATCGGTAGGTAGCACTACCATCCCCTGCAGTGGGAGAACAATATGGATCCAGTACACCCACCTAATGAGATCTGATCAATCATCCAGTCTCCCCATCCCCAAGTGAGTTCAGTTAAGGATGACAAGTCATGACATGAGGTAACTGAAATAGGTGACAAAAAGATAGTAACCAAGTGTTACGGTCTGCATTCTATAGTTATGTAGATGAGTGTGCATGCTTATAGCAAATAACTGACATTAACAATGTAATCAACTATCATGTATAACATGAAGCACTACCAGGCGTATCAAAGTAACATGTAACGGTAGTACGTAATCACAGTAACATGTAACGGTAGGACATAATAGAAATACATGCAGTTATCCCGGCTATCTTCATGTAACATGCACACTCAAAATAATCCATAGGCCAAGTTCCTACTCTAATATCCTACTCAACATCTAAGATCCAGGTCAAATATCCAGACTAATCATAATATAGGAATGATACGACTCTAAAAAATGATATAGTTTGGAGAAATAACAAGAATACAAGGAAACACTTGCCTTAGGACTGAAGTTCTCGCTCTCCTGATTCCAACGAGACCAAGAACGCGCGATTCTGACGTCGAATGACCACGTTATCGCCTGACGCACGACTCAGGGTCTATTTTCTAAATCTGAAAGTACACAGGGGTTTAAAAGAGATTTTGCAGGGTTTTAAACGTAATAATATTAATTTACAAGGGGCTGTACGAAATTTTACCTTTTTAAGTGGGTTGCGGGTTTGCGGGTTTGCGGATCGGGTCTAAAGAGAAACCCGTTATGGTTTTTCTTCTCCTTTCCACAGTGCTGTGCGCGCTGTGAACTGCGGCAGCACCAGCAGCACAGGGCTGCTGGTCGCGGCGCGGCGGGAGGCGAGACGGCCGCGGCGGCGTCCGGCTGCGCGCGCGACTCAGGCGACGGTCTGAGCTCCGGCGACGAGGGGAAGGCCGGCTGGAGGTCGGCTGATAAGGTGGTGGTGCGGGGTGCGATGTGGTGGGGGCGTGAAAGTGGGGTTGGAGGCGTCGCGTGGCACAGGGCGGCGTTGGGCGGCGCTGGGAGGCTGCGTGGGCGGCGGTGATGGTGGTTTGGTCAATGACAGAGAGAGGAAGTGGCGGTTGACAGAGAGGAGGTGGGCGGTGGAAAAGGTTGGTGGGGTTTTTGGAGGTCACGTGGCCGGGGATGGTGGTGTTGGGTGTCCGGCGTGGGTTGCTGAAGTGGCGGTGGTGGTTGCTGGCGTGGCAGTGGTGGTGATGGGTGGCTGGTTGTGGTGTTGGGTGCTGGAGATGGCGCTGGACACCTGTGTGTGAGAGTGAGAGAGAGTGAGAGAGAGAGTTGTTGAGACTGTTTTAAAAAAAAACATAGGATTATATAGGGTTTAGATCTTCCATTAGGAAGAGTGTAGAAAGGTTAAGATTTTCTTATTGTCGGTTAACCGAGTTCTCTGAAAAATTCGGGTCCTGTAACAGTGTAAGTGAAGTGGGATTAAAATGGGATTAATGGTAAGATATATTATTTGATATTTAAATAATAGGGTCCGAATTTGACTAGTGCCGAACAGTCCCCAAAAATTGAAAAAAATAGGGAATATTAATCTAAGACATAAGAAAAAATCAGATTGTAAAAATTTAAACTGGTTTGTCAATTTAAAAATCCCGAAAGGATCCGTGAGACCGGGCGACACTCATTCGGCCCGATTTTGTACTAATTCCGAATAATATTTTACCCCATTTACAAATAAAAATAATATTTAAAGCTTATACTGAAGTAGATCTTAGAAATTTTACCCCATTTATAAATTAAAAATCGTTGAGTTAATCATCTGTTTAGGTTAACTCTGATATTGTATATTTTCCAAATAACGCGGGAAAAAAAAAGTTTAGAAAATTTTTAGAAAATCGAAACGGTGAGAAGATCAGTTGTGACACTGAACTAGTATAGTCGGGTTTTCAGATTGGTCAATTTCCTACGTATTTCATATCGCATACGATGTATAACGTATAATGATAGCGGAGGGTTACACTTCTACCCACCTAACAAAAATTTCGTCCGCGAAATTTAAATAGACACTTCAAATGCAATAATGGAAAGTAAGAATCCTAAACTGTGATACCTGAGAGTCAGAGAATAAGTAAGGGTACTTCTCTCGGACTTCTTCCTCCAGCTCCCAGGTGGAATCACCCGGGGAATTAGGATCCTAGGCTACACGAACTAAAGAATCTCCTTGTTCTTAAGGACCTTTCTCTATGATCAAGTATTGCCACTGGTTGAACTGCATAAGTCAAGTCCGGTCTCAGCGTTAATTCGGAATAATCAGAATGTGCTTCTCATCAAGTACATATTTTCGAAGCTGAGAGACACATGAAACACATCGTGTACTCCTGCCAAAGATGGAGGCAATGCCAACTTATACGCAACTGTACCAATACGCTTCACAACTTCAAATGGTCCAATATATCATGGACTCAGCTTTCCTTTACTTCCAAACACTCCCCGAGTAGGTGATATTTTAAGAAATACATGATCTCCAATCACAAACTCCAAGGGTCTCCATTTATCTCCGTTGCCGGTACTGAGCAGCTTGAAGATGCTTCCTGATCTGGGTAACTTTATCCACAGTCTGAGTAATGAGCTCTGGACCAAGTAGTTTCCATTCGCCGATATCGTCCCAACATACGGGTGATCTGCATTTCCGTCCATATAGAGCCTCAAATAGTGACATCTGAAAACTAGACTGGTAACTGTTATTATATGAGAATTCCACTAAATGTAGGTGATCTTCCCAGGACCCTTGAAATCCAGAACACAGGCTCGTAGCATGTCTTCTAGAATCTGTATCACCCTTTCAGATTGTCCATCAGTCTGGGGATGGTAAGCAGTGCTGAACTTCAACTTGCTTCCCAGACTAGTTTGCAGGCTCTGCCAGAAATGAGACAAAAATCTGGTGTCACGATCTGACACAATACTCACTGGAACCCCATGCAATCTTACTATCTCCTGCATATAGCGTTCTGCCAGACTCTCAGTGGATTGCCCCACTCTAAAAGGAATAAAGTGAGCACTCTTGGTCAGTCTGTCAACTATTACCCAGATAGTATTGTGACCTTTTGAACTTCTTGGCAATGCAGTCACAAAGTCCATAGTAATATGTTCCCATTTCCATTCAGGAATAGAAAGTGGTTGCAATAAACCAGCAGTCCTGTGAATAAATGACTTAATTATAGAAAAGGCATATTGTGTAATGCATGATAACATAACCTATAAAATAACATTTGCATCTGCTTCATGATTTCATATAACATATAATATATAAGTCATATAATGGATACAGGATAGATAAAATGGTTAGATTATTATTTCACATGATTTTCTTTCATCTATCACATCTGTCACTTCATAGCATCAATCATGATTACGTAGTACTATTACATGTGCACTGATACACGCGGACTCCATGATATCAGATACGGTCACTATTACACTATCACCCTTACCGACCCACCGAGACACAGAATATTGTATTGCATATAAAGGTCTGTTACACGCTATACCGTTAGTTGATGTTTCACCATTTCATAGATATCGAGACACGACACTCTTCCTGCATGTTTGGATCCACTGATATACGGCTACACTAGTACACTGGATACCGTCATGTGATATTGATATCATCGTTACATGGATGCTCGATACATTGCTATCTCATGTTCACACATCACTATTACACATGCTCACCACACGAGTGTACATGTATGCATTGTGTCCATCTTATTGTCATATGGATCACCGTGCTGATTACATGTATTATTGTTCCATATTCTTGTCTTCATGTTATATGATTGTGTCCTGTTACTGATATGGATTTTCCGTTACTGGACATGAGAGCTGTTGATATGCGACATGTGGAATCCCACATCTATTGTTCCCGTTTAACTCTTGTCTAACTTCTCCCTTAGGTACGCATAACCGTGCACCATATCTCAAAGAGCCATCTTCATGAAGCAGTAAATCCTTTCTCAGTCCAGCTTCTACCTGACCCCTGAACTTTTGGAGTTGCTTGTCACCTGTCTGAGCTTCCTTTATTTTGTTTATTAAAGATGACTGGAGTTGTAGTGCCATACAATGAGCTACTGCTCCTGGGGTAACCACTTCCAGGCTTAATCTTCTCATTTCCTCAATCAACTTCTTCTGTTGTGTGAGGATCATAGCAGCCGGTCTTCTACTTAACGCATCAGGCACCACATTTACACTTCCTAGATGGTACTGGAGATTAAGGTCATACTCTGCCATGAGTTCCAACCATCTTCTCTGTCTCATATTTAATTCTTTTTGGGTGAAAATATATTTCAGACTCTTATGGTCTGTAAAAATCTCCACTCGCGTTTCCAGTAAATAATGTCGCCAAATCTTCAAGGCGAAAATAACAGCCGCCAATTCTAAGTCATGAGTTGGATAGTTCTGCTCATGTGGCTTGAGTTGTCTTGAGGCATAAGCCACCACTCGACCATGTTGCATCAGCACACAACCAATCCCCTGTCCTGACGCATCACTATGTATAACAAACCTACCAAACTGATCTGGAATAGCAAGAACCGGTGCGGTTGTCAACCTGTGCTTTAGTTCTGCAAAAGCTGCCTCATACTCTTCTGTCCAATTAAACTTCTCCCCTTTCTTGGTCAACTGTGTTAAGGGTTTAGCAATCTTTGAAAACTCTTTCACAAACTTTCTATAATATCCAGCTAGGCCTAAGAATTGCCTCACCTCTGTTACTGATTTAGGAGTTGGCCACTTTTCTACTGCTTCCACTTTCTTTGGGTCCACTCCAATACCTTGGCCTGAAATAATGTGTTCGAGGAAGTCCACACTTTCCAATCAAAATGCACACTTACTCAGCTTTCCATATAATCGTCTCTCCCTCAGCACCTGCAGCACTGTCCTCAAATGCTCCGCATGTTCTTCCCGAGTCTTAGAATAAATAAGGATATCATCAATGAACACTATGACAAACTTATCCACATAAGGAGAAAAACACCCTATTCATCAGATCCATGAAGACTGCTGGGGCATTGGTGAGTCCAAACGGCATTACTAGAAACTCATAATGTCCATATCTTGTGCGAAATGCAGTCTTAGGAATATCTGATGCTTTCACCTTCAATTGATGCTAGCCAGAGCGGAGATCAAGCCGGGAAAATATTGTTGCACCACAAAGCTGATCAAATAAATCATCGATCCTGGGCAAAGGATACTTGTTCTTGATAGTCACCTTGTTGAGCTCTCTATAGTCAATACATAATCTTTTTGTCCCGTCCTTCTTCTTTACCAATAATACTGGAGCTCCCCACGGCGACGTACTTGATCTGATAAAACCTTTATTTAAAAGCTCTTGAATTTGCTTTTTCACCTCTGCCAACTCTATTGGTGCCATTCGATACGGTGCCTTAGAGATTGGGGCAGTACCCGGTAAAACCTCAATTGTAAACTCAACTTCTCTATCTGGAGGCAACCCGGGTAACTCTTCAGGAAACACATCCAGGAAGTCCCTTACTACTACAGGAATGTCGGTCTGACCCCCATCTAATGTTGCCAAGGTTTCTGTACACACTATATCCCGGTCAACATCCTGATTAAGACTTTGCCTTTAGCAGAAAATTCGAACTCTGATAAATTGGGAATCCGAAACACTACACTTTTTCTCTGACAATCTATGACTGCATGCACCTGGCTAAGCCAGTCCATACCTAATATAATGTCAAAGTCACAGTTGTCAATCAACAAGAAATTCGTGATGAACTCCCTGCCATAAATAACAACGGGACATTGTGGGCACACCTTGTTACACAACACTGTCCCATTCCCAGTGCTAATAGTCCAACCCCGATGCACAGTGTCACAGGATATATTATGCTTGCTAATGAACTTAGATGAAATAAAGCAATGAGTAGCACCGAAATCAAATAAAGCATATGCTGGAACAGAATGCACCAAAATAATACCTGTGACAACTTCTCCTGAGGCATTGGCTTGATCAACAGTAAGAGTAAATGCCTTGCCCTTGCCCCTGATGGGTCCTGCTGTCTGTCCTTTGCTCTTTGAGCGTGCTGAGAAGGCGAAGGCTGCCTAGACTGAAAGGGTGCCAATGGCCTTGATGGTACCAACGTCTTCAGTTCCTGTTGTCCGACTGGAGTTAAGGTGAGTTCTCTACCTTGTCGACTGTGAGGACACTGACTGGCTCGGTGTTCTGCTGCTCCACAAATGAGACATAAGTTTTTGGCCAATCTGCACTCAGACGTTTTATGCCCCATCTTATGACAAAATCTACACACTGGCTGAACAGGAGGCAGGACGGCAATCTGACGCTTCGGGTTGTTGCACCAAACTGCCTAACTGAAACTCCTCCTGAGATCTGTCCGACTGGGCGTTTTATGCCACTAGCAGGTACCCTCCTCATTAAATTGCTGAGCTGCTCTTGTTCCCTTGCAGTAGTTAATACTTCGGCAAAGGTCTTGTATCTAAACGATATGACATAACGTTGCAGTTCCAAATTCAACCCCTGTTGAAATCTTCTAGCCCGATTCTCCTCAGTAGAAACCGTATATGAAGCAAATCGGTTGAGTTTGAAAAACTCAGCTGCATACTCATCAACTGTCCTCCCAGCTTGTCGGAGATTTATGAATTTCTGCTCCATTTCTGATTTGGCCGTGTCAGGAAAGAATTTGGCTAAGAACACCTCTGAAAACGTCTTCCAAGAAACATGTCCCGACAAACGGCTTTCTTCTGCAAGCCACCATATACGTGCCATTCCCGATAGCTGAATTTTCACTACATCCACTCGATCAGCTTCCGGAACTCGAGCTGCTACCAATAAGTTCTCTGTGTCGATGAGCCACTGCTCAGCATCCAGATGGCTTTCTTCTCCTGAGAATACTGCTGGATTGAGTCTCCTGAAGTCAGACACATTTCTGCCTCGCCTGACTTCCTGAAGCAACTATCTTTTCCAGAGCAACAGTCAGTCGCTCACTCTGATGCTGCTGGGACTCTAACAAGAGCTTCATGAAGTCCACTGCCTCTGTAGGCCCGTCCTCAGTAACTCGCTGAGCCATCTGTGAAATATATACCAAATTAGCGTCGGGACTAAGAGGCGGAACTATACTAAACTAAGTCAGTTCCTAAGGATGGACTTGTGGGCTCATGTCATGTCTCTTGTTCCTTGTCAGCAGTATAATAGCTTGTACAAATCTACAGATAAGAACTAGATTTGAATAGCTGGGGTCGCGTTTCGCAAACCGTCCCATGCTAAATTCGAACCGAGCTCTGATACCACTTAAACCATGTCACGCCCCACTGTCCAAAATACAAGACATGACATGATCGGCGACGTGTACGTGTTGGGTACGAAGTCCCTACGTATACACGTTAAGCCTACTGCAGACCTGTACAAGTTTGCTTATACGGTAATAACACTGCTGATATATTACATGCAACAAGAGTACATAACACAGTCAATACAGTACCAAAAGTACAGTACATATGAGCCCATCAGCATAATTATACAATAACTCGAACAGAAAATAACTGTACAACTATGAAACATACAGAAAGCCAAAAAGAGACGACCAGGTCACGAACCGTCTTACAGTCGCTCAGCCAAACTGTCTAGGTACTCCGCGTCCTCCTCTGAGGGTGTAACCACGAACTCTATATCTGGGCAAGCAAACCCAGGGTCTCAGATGCGACCGAGCAAGTGTGCAAAGGAAAAAGAAATGAAACAAAGTAATAACAAAGTATAACATGTACAGAAAATAAACAAGAACTCTAAATAGAAGACGACAAGAATCACACTAGAAGCAAGCATGATCAATGAATGCATAAACATGTGCCATGAGACTTAACAATCGAGGAGTTCTGATCAGGTGGGTGTATCCCGTGCATACCCGGGATCACGGCCTTTATCAAACCCCTGGCTGCTAAGACTAGGGCCCTCCGCTAAGAGGGGAACAATAATCAAGTAACGGGAGCTCATGGAGCTATACAATCGGTAGGTAGCACTACCATCCCCTGCAGTGCGAGAACAATATGGATCCAGTACACCCACCTAATGAGATCTGATCAATCATCCAGTCTCCCCATCCCCAAGTGAGTTCAGTTAAGGATGACAAGTCATGACATGAGGTAACTGAAATAGGTGACAAAAAGATAGTAACCAAGTGTTACGGTCTGCATTCTATAGTTATGTAGATGAGTGTGCATGCTTATAGCAAATAACTGACATTAACAATGTAATCAACTATCATGTATAACATGAAGCACTACCAGGCGTATCAAAGTAACATGTAACGGTAGTACGTAATCACAGTAACATGTAACGGTAGGACATAATAGAAATACATGCAGTTATCCCGGCTATCTTCATGTAACATGCACACTCAAAATAATCCATAGGCCAAGTTCCTACTCTAATATCCTACTCAACATCTAAGATCCAGGTCAAATATCCAGACTAATCATAATATAAGAATGATACGACTCTAAAAATGATATAGTTTGGAGAAATAACAAGAATACAGGGAAACACTTGCCTTAGGACTGAAGTTCTCGCTCTCCTGATTCCAACGAGACCAAGAACGCACGATTCTGACGTCGAATGACCACGTTATCGCCTGACGCACGACTCAGGGTCTATTTTCTAAATCTGAAAGTACACAGGGGGTTAAAAGAGATTTTGCAGGGTTATAAACGCAATAATATTAATTTACAAGGGGCTGTTACGAAATTTTACCTTTTTAAGTGGGTTGCGGGTTTGCGGATCGGGTCTAAAGAGAAACCCGTTATGGTTTTTCTTCTCCTTTCCACGGTGCTGTGCGCGCTGTGAACTGCGGCAGCACCAGCAGCACAGGGCTGCTGGTCGCGGCGTGGCGGGAGACGGCCGCGGCGGCGTCCGGCTGCGCGCGCGGCTCAAGCGACGGTCTGAGCTCAGGCTACGAGGGGAAGGCCGGCTGGAGGTCGGCTGATAAGGTGGTGGTGCGGGGTGCGATGTGGTGGGGGCGTGAAAGTGGGGTTGGTGGCGTCGCGTGGCACAGGGCGGCGTTGGGCGGCGCTGGGAGGCTGCGTGGGCGGCGGTGATGGTGGTTTGGTCAATGACAGAGAGGAAGTGGGCGGTTGACAGAGAGGAGGTGGGCGGTGGAAAAGGTTGGTGGGGTTTTTGGAGGTCACGTGGCCGGGGATGGTGGTGTTGGGTGTCCGGCGTGGGTTGCTGAAGTGGCGGTGGTGGTTGCTGGCGTGGCAGTGGTGGTGATGGGTGGCTGGTTGTGGTGTGGGTGCTGGAGATGGCGCTGGACGCCTGTGTGTGAGAGTGAGAGAGAGTGAGAGAGAGAGAGTTGTTGAGACTGTTTTAAAAAAAAAACAATAGGATTATATAGGGTTTAGATCTTCCATTAGGAAGAGTGTAGAAAGGTTAAGATTTTTCTTATTGTCGGTTAACCGAGTTCTCTGGAAAATTCGGGTCCTGTAACAGTGTAAGTGAAGTGGGATTAAAATGGGATTAATGGTAAGATATATTATTTGATATTTAAATAATAGGGTCCGAATTTGACTAGTGCCGAACAGTCCCCAAAAATTGGGAAAAATAGGGAATATTAATCTAAGACATAAGAAAAAATCATATTGTAAAAATTTAAACTGGTTTGTCTAATAAAAATCCCGAAAGGATCCGTGAGACCGGGCGACACTCATTCGGCCCGATTTTGTACTAATTCTGAAAAATTGTCAAAAATACTTGAAAGTAGAAAATAATATTTTAAAGCTTATTACTGAAGTAGATCTTAGAAATTTTACCCCATTTACAAATTAAAAATCGTTGAGTTAATCATCTGTTTAGGTTAACTCTGATATTGTATATTTTCCAAATAACGCGAAAAAAAAAAGTTTAGAAAATTTTTAGAAAATCGAAACGGTGAGAAGATCAGTTGTGACACTGAACTAGTATAGTCGGGTTTTCGGATTGGTCAATTTCCTACGTATTTCATATCGCATACGATGTATAACGTATAATGATAGCGGAGGGTTACAGACTCTGTCAAAACGTAAGGCTCAGACCCGCGTTTCATCACAGAAATGCAAGGTCTGCGTTCAGTCTGGTATGTCTTTGAAACATACTGGATTAAAATGCCCTCACCCTATAATATTTGAGGCTAGACTCTTTGATACTCCTACAATGGATCTAAGAGAATACTTGAAAAAGAAAAGGAGTGTCCGTCAAATCACGCTCCAATGCTATTGTGAACGACTCATCATGGCAGTACTCTCCCACTGCAACTCTCATACGAGTAAGCCGTCGGTATTCAATCGGCTGTTAGCCACCCCAGTCTCTAACTCAACCAAGGGACACCATTCCTTCTCTGATGTGGAGTACCCTGAGGTAACTTCAAATATGGTGGGTCCATGCACTATACCGAGCAAGTCCAAAGGGAAGCAATCGGTTGTCTGCTCTGGCGAGTTTGACGATGAACCTTCTTCTAGTTTGAAAGAAATACTGAGCGAATCAGAAGGAATGTACCAGCACACTCGCATCCGAACTGGTACAATTGCCCCGGTGAACTATAATGTCATAGGCAGGGGTATTGACGTGAATGAGGCGCACCCCGCCATCACGGAATCCTAGACCTCTAACTCTTCTACAGAGAAAGAAGCCTTCGCATATATAACGAACACTCTCGAAGAAGTGGCCAAGCGATTCGAAGAGTAGGCCCAAGTTTAGAGGGAACATTTCAATATGATTCGTGCTCAAAAAGAATCTATCAACACCCTTAAGCAAATACAAGCACAGCTGCTTAAGAAGAAGAAAAAGGGTCTAAAGCCAAGGAAAAAAGAAAGAAGGGAGAAAGCACTTCTTCTGAGGATACTGAGAGTGAAAAGCACTCAAACCCTGAGTCCCCCAACCTTCATCTGAAGAGGAGGATGGCTCAGAAAGCGGATCTTGTCACTCAAGGAGGATGAGCAATCTAGAGAAATGCCTCGAAGTCCTTACTGTTGACACTTAAAAAAGACAAGATTCTTATTGGTCTGAACAATGTCTAAACTTGTTGACATTTATAAAAGACAAGTGACAGACGAGCTGAAGACCAGTTTTCACCCATCTCCGAGGGACAAGGAAGCAACTTGGACTCCACTGATCCAGCAAGCAGACAGTGAACCCGGATTGTTTCTAAACAGACCTCAGCAGGTCTAAAGATGCTAGCACTTAGCATCGCATGAGCCCAAAGGGATAGCCTCACTTGAGAGGCTAAGATCACCCGACTTCGCTTTGAAGCCATTCAAAGCCTCGCCAGGAAGCTAACTCATAACTTCGCCAGAGGAAGTCAGCTTCGCCCTGAAGCCACATACATAATTGCGCAGAAAGGGTATATGATAGCCTCGCCACAGACGACTTCTAGCCCCGCCGAAGAGTTTCTTTCGGACTTCGCCAGAAACTGCTTCCAACTCCGCTGTGAGTTCAAGGCGGGCAGCGCCACTATTGGTCTGCTACGGTCAACCTTTGACCAATCAAATCTCCAGATGAGATCAGATCTAATCAGATCAAATCCAATTAAGATCAAATCGGAGATCAAATTCGGCAGATGATTGCCACAATCTCTTGACTCTTCTAAAAACGAGTAAGAAGATCAAGGGAAATCCTCCAACGATATGGAAAGGATCTGTAACGCCCGATCCGGAGGGTACGGAGACGTTACTGCGACGTATATACGAAGGTCAGAAATACCCTAACGTATATACGCTAAGCATCAATACAGGCAGGGGTCAGAGTACGGAAGCATAGTGGTAATATACAATCCAGCAATAATAACACCAGTACACAGTTATCACAAGGCATGATATAATATCTGAAGAATATATGACACTAAGAAGCATAAAAGCAGGATGCACAATATGAAATACTGAAAAGTACTCACGAGTAGCAAGATGAAAATCTCGCGAGCCAATCAAGAAGAGGCGGGAAGGAAGAGGGTCCAAATAGGCAATAGCTAACCACGCTCCCGCTGCGCCACTCTGATCAGGTACAGCAAGGCCGCCGCGGTCCAGACTCTAGGATCTGGACATGAGAATCCAGGGTTGTTAGCAACCCCAGCGAGTATAAAAATATGAAGCCAGATGGCGTGCATAACAGGCACACGTGTACATGATCAAGTGACGTGGTCCAGGCATGCAGGAACAGAAAATGACAAGTAACATAAAGGAAAATGACAGTAAAACCGAGATCAAGTAAATACATGTATATCAGTAAATCTGAATCGGAAAGCATGCATGAAATACGGTGTAGAGAGCATAGTAACATAATCATGCGACATATATGGAGAGCATGTGATAAATACACTAAACATGCGATAAATAAGTATGGACATGAAGTAAGGCAGTGAGTAAAGAAACAAGAAAATCAGTTATATAAGTTCGCATTACCGATCTGTGAGGTTAGTACGTCGAAGGAATAATCCAAACAAGGAAACCCTCATTTATATACCTTTATCTCATATCACCATAATCTAAGCACATACAACTCGAGCTACAAGGTGGTCATAGCATAATACTCGTTAAACAGGAAATCCGATATAAAGTCCGGGACAAGCAAATATGGTAAGGCACATCACAGATTCATAGCCGTTTAAGTTGCAGGCTTTAGTATGCGTCCCATTCCACATACCTCTACTTACAACTTAAAGAGCCGGTTATTATGACACTTTATTATTACTTGTCTTACCCTGATATCTAGCTATGTGAACTAGCGTCCCAGCACACATAGATCCATATCCTAGTAAAACAAGGTTGTTATTGGAAACTAGCGGGGGTATCAACGAACTATGTTTACAGTGGGTCCCGTGCATACCCGGGACCACGGCCCAGGATTGTTCCGTTGCATGGAAACGGAAGCCAGCCGCAAGGCTAAACAGGAGGGACTTATGTATGCCCTATCATAACAGGAATAAGGGAGCCAGCTCTCCCCTCGGTCCCCTGGAGGCCCACAGGTCAGACCGGATATATAGTGCACAATACCTAATGCCACTGTAAACACGAACACATATTGATATCCGCATGTTTCCCCCGACCCAATACAAGTTGATCCTTTTTAGGAGTTATTAGTTTAATTATCACTTTACGGGAATAACAGGAATAGGTCATGATCAGAAATTCAGGAATACATAAGTACTATATAATCAGGTCACTGCATGTAAAGCAGGAATACAGGTCACTGATCATGATATAAGATAACAAGTCAAAGTTCCCGTAAAGATGATAATCACAAGTCGAGTATATCATGCTGGGTGTCAAGTGATAGCATGACCAGATGGTGATATATAGCAAGCAACCAAGCATTCAAAGGATTGATAATAGTCAGGGTAAGTCATAGCATAACAAAAGGGTCTTGCCAGATGGTGGCATGTCAAGTAGTCAGGTGATAACATACTAGATGACAGGTGATATACATGTGTTAAATAGAAGCATGCAACTAACAGGTCTAAAGTAATGGCAAGTGCTGGTATCGAGTATCACATATCACATATCACACATAGCATGGTAAGTGTCGGTATCATATATCATGTATCAACTATAGCATGGTAAACATCGGTGTAACATGTCAGTGTCAGTGATACACATATCATTTCCCATATCATGTATAAAAGCAGGATAACGGTCGTTAGACATGAAACATGGAATATCATAATGATAAAATAGATGCATGATAAAATAACTGTACTCGCCTCAATACCGGAAAACCGCGAGAAACCCCGAAACACCGGAAATCCGAGCACAACACCAATCCATATATTAAAATATATTATTTATTGTTTTTAGAGAGAGAAAGAGGAGAGAGAAGGAGTGGTTTAGAGAGAGAAAGTCTAGAAAGAGAAAGTGGGATTTCTAGAGAGAGAGTCTAGAGGGAGATTCCTAGAGAGAGAAAATCTAGATTGAGAAAGTGAGATTTTTAGAGAGAGAAAACTTAGAGAGAGAAAGAGTGATTTTAGAGAGAAACTAGAGAGAGGCTAGAGAGAGACTAGAGAGAGAAAGCCTAGAGAGAGAAAGTGTAGAGAGGGGACATCTAGAGAGGGGATGAGAGAGAAAGAGAGAGGGGGAGAGAGAAAATCTGGAGAGAGAGAGAGAGAGCTTGCAGTGAGAGAGAGGATGAGAGAGAGAGAGAGAGATGAGGGAGGAGAGAGAGAGAGAGAGGGAACAAGAGAGAGAGGAGAGAGAGAGATGAGAGAGAGAGGAGGAGGGGGCTGCTCACGCAGCCCCTTGATCCAGAGGGGGGCCCACGGCCCCGTGGGCCCAGGGTCCACCTGGCCGGCCTCTGCCGGCCAGGAAGCCGGCCGGCGGCGGCCCTGGCCGCCGGCGGCTCTCAACAGGGGAGGGAAAGAGAGAAAGGGGGCTGCCGCCCCCTTCCTCACACCAGCCCAGGCCAGCCTGGGCTGGTCCGCTGATGCCCCCTGGCTGCGGCCAGGGGGGCGCAGCGCCCTGCGCCGGCCGCCGTGGCCGGCGCAGGCCGGGGTGGCCTCCGGCCACCCCCAAAAGAGAGGGGAAAAGGAGGGGCTCCACCCCTCCTCCGCCCACGCACAGGGGGCCAGCAGGCCCCCTGGCCGCGCCCCGCCGCCGGCGACGCGCCGGCGGCGCTCTGCCCTCGCCGGGGCGCCGGATCTGAAGGAGGCGGCGGTTGACGTCGGGCGCCAGGGGAGGAAGGAGAAAAAGAAAAAAGAAGAAGGAAAAGAAAAATAAAAAGAAAAGAAAGGAAAAGAATTTATTGGAAAAGGAAATGATAAGTTTATTTAAAAAAAGGGGGATTTTGATGTGATGGAGAGGAGTTGGTGGATGATGTGATTGGGGGGAGTGGGGTGAGTCAGTTTGACTTTTGGGGGGAAAGGGAAAAGAATTGGAGAAGAGAAAAAGGAAAATTTTAATATTATTATAATAGGGTAAAAATTCGACTGGTTCAGAATCGTTCCGAAAAATTCTCAAAAATAGAAAATAATATTTTAAGATGATCGGTGAAATCGGATTCAAGAAATTCAATATAGATTTCAAATTAAAAATCCTGGAATCTTCCGGCGGTACCGGTCGACACCAAAACCGGTGGATTTTCGATAAATTCTAAAAAATCTCGAAAAATGAATTTAAATAGAAAATGATATTCTAAGATGTAACGTGAAAGCCATTTTTGAAAATTCAACTCCATTTGAAAACTAAAAATCCGAGAATCAGTCAGCGATACCGACCGACACCGATTTTGGAGATTTTGCAAATAATTCTGAAAAATTCCAGAAAATCATGAAAATTTAAAATATTGGAAAACGATGTTTAAAACTAAAATCGATCAAATCGGATTAGCAGAAAGGCCAAATCAAGCGAAGCACTAGGTTCGGGCCCCCGGTTCAGACTAGGGCCGACTCCGAGTCCACGAACCCAAATCCAATACAAAACGATCACACTAATAATCATAAAACAAAAACAAATATAAGATAAATCAAAGAAATATGTTAGAAAATCAGAATACGTATCTACGTACGTATTCCAGGAACGGGGTGTTACATTCCATCCACCTTACAAAAATTTCGTCCTCGAAATTTCGATAAGGGGAGGATGAACACAGAAAGAAATAGGAATGAGGATTTATACCAATCAAGATATGAGTAACTGAGGATGATTCCCACCAATTGGCTGAATGATAAACCCAGGACTGAGACATCTCTGCACTACTGCCATATATATCCTCTGACGGTGCCATAATAATCTGACCTGATGCCTGCTCTTTCGGACTGCGAAGTAAAGCTGATAGAATCCCTAGAAATCCATAGTGCTGAAATCCATAATATAAAATCTCTGGAAATCCATAGAAATCCATAATATAATATAAAGTCCCGCATGGCATGAAGTTGTCCTTAACAAAGAATCTATAGTAGAATTACCGATACTGCATACACACTATTTCTCCATAATGCCGAAGATAAAGAAAATCCCGATAATACTGAGCATGAATCAAGAAGACCAATAATTAAGAATTCCTGAATACTGGGCATTGCAATCTCCGAAAGGCATAACCGAGAATATAGAATAGCCATAAAGAATTCTGAATACTGACTTCTGAATGACAACCTGACTGCACATGAAACATTAAAGAATACCCAATCTCTGCAAGGTTGGCCGAATGGATCGTTCATACGGATCACGACAATAGCTCAGATACAGCGAGAAAATCCTGTCCAACAGATCCATGAAAACATACAAGGCAGAAGAAGTCCGAGGAACGGCTAGAGTGCTAAGCACTGAAGGGACTAGCCACGGACGGAACCAAGCCTAGGTGTGACCATCGCGTAACACATCTCAGGCGTTAAGCATTAGGGTGCAGCGGAGCTAACGCTCTGCGAGGCTCGCACTCGGTGGAGCTCACGCAGCGAAGCCAGCGCGTAACACAACGCTAAATGCTAAGCACCAGGGTGCAGCGAAGCCCACACCTGGTTAGGTCCACGAGTGGCTAGAACACAACCCTCGCTTGGCGAGGCTAGCGAGGTCCGTAGTCCATCAAATCCATAAAAACTGCGAGAAGTTGGTGGCTCTGAGAACACGATCAAGAATCACAATAACCGAAATGAGTCCCGAATGCTGTCTCCATAACTCTGTCTGGCTGAAACCCTAAATCTGAAATACTGTTCCATACCGATGTTCCTCATGTAATGATACGGTCCGTCTGATTCCCGTGATATATCCATAAGTACAAGAATAGAATAAGAGGCCGAAGAACCATCCAATATAAGACCAGGTGATGCACCAGAGTTAAGAATACCAGAACATAATGATAGCGAACCACATCTGTCTTGCTGCTACCCTACCAGTTTATTCACATCTTGAGTTGGTATAAGAATGATAGGGACGGGAAATGGAAAAGGATGGAAGAGATTTCACGAATCAAGGAAAGGACGATCAAGAGGGAATGGATAACTTTGTACTTGCAGTTGGATTGTATAACCACGACTCATGCATTGTACCGAGGATGTGAGAGCCTAGGCTCTGATACCACCCTGTAACGCCCCGATCCGGAGGGTACGGAGACGTTACTGCGACGTATATACGAAGGTCGGAAATACCCTAACGTATATACGCTAAGCATCAATACAGGCAGGGGTCAGAGTACGGAAGCATAGTGGTAATATACAATCCAGCAATAATAACACCAGTATACAGTTATCACAAGGCATGATATAATATCTGAAGAATATATGACACTAAGAAGCATAAAAGCAGGATGCACAATATGAAATACTGAAAAGTACTCACGAGTAGCAAGATGAAAATCTCGCGAGCCAATCAAGAAGAGGCGGGAAGGAAGAGGGTCCAAATAGGCAATAGCTAACCACGCTCCCGCTGCGCCACTCTGATCAGGTACAGCAAGGCCGCCGCGGTCCAGACTCTAGGATCTGGACATGAGAATCCAGGGTTGTTAGCAACCCCAGCGAGTATAAAAATATGAAGCCAGATGGCGTGCATAACAGGCACACGTGTACATGATCAAGTGACGTGGTCCAGGCATGCAGGAACAGAAAATGACAAGTAACATAAAGGAAAATGACAGTAAAACCGAGATCAAGTAAATACATGTATATCAGTAAATCTGAATCGGAAAGCATGCATGAAATACGGTGTAGAGAGCATAGTAACATAATCATGCGACATATATGGAGAGCATGTGATAAATACACTAAACATGCGATAAATAAGTATGGACATGAAGTAAGGCAGTGAGTAAAGAAACAAGAAAATCAGTTATATAAGTTCGCATTACCGATCTGTGAGGTTAGTACGTCGAAGGAATAATCCAAACAGGAAACCCTCATTTATATACCTTTATCTCATATCACCATAATCTAAGCACATACAACTCGAGCTACAAGGTGGTCATAGCATAATACTCGTTAAACAGGAAATCCGATATAAAGTCCGGGACAAGCAAATATGGTAAGGCACATCACAGATTCATAGCCGTTTAAGTTGCAGGCTTTAGTATGCGTCCCATTCCACATACCTCTACTTACAACTTAAAGAGCCGGTTATTATGACACTTTATTATTACTTGTCTTACCCTGATATCTAGCTATGTGAACTAGCGTCCCAGCACACATAGATCCATATCCTAGTAAAACAAGGTTGTTATTGGAAACTAGCGGGGTATCAACGAACTATGTTTACAGTGGGTCCCGTGCATACCCGGGACCACGGCCCAGGATTGTTCCGTTGCATGGAAACGGAAGCCAGCCGCAAGGCTAAACAGGAGGGACTTATGTATGCCCTATCATAACAGGAATAAGGGAGCCAGCTCTCCCCTCGGTCCCCTGGAGGCCCACAGGTCAGACCGGATATATAGTGCACAATACCTAATGCCACTGTAAACACGAACACATATTGATATCCGCATGTTTCCCCCGACCCAATACAAGTTGATCCTTTTTAGGAGTTATTAGTTTAATTATCACTTTACGGGAATAACAGGAATAGGTCATGATCAGAAATTCAGGAATACATAAGTACTATATAATCAGGTCACTGCATGTAAAGCAGGAATACAGGTCACTGATCATGATATAAGATAACAAGTCAAAGTTCCCGTAAAGATGATAATCACAAGTCGAGTATATCATGCTGGGTGTCAAGTGATAGCATGACCAGATGGTGATATATAGCAAGCAACCAAGCATTCAAAGGATTGATAATAGTCAGGGTAAGTCATAGCATAACAAAAGGGTCTTGCCAGATGGTGGCATGTCAAGTAGTCAGGTGATAACATACTAGATGACAGGTGATATACATGTGTTAAATAGAAGCATGCAACTAACAGGTCTAAAGTAATGGCAAGTGCTGGTATCGAGTATCACATATCACATATCACACATAGCATGGTAAGTGTCGGTATCATATATCATGTATCAACTATAGCATGGTAAACATCGGTGTAACATGTCAGTGTCAGTGATACACATATCATTTCCCATATCATGTATAAAAGCAGGATAACGGTCGTTAGACATGAAACATGGAATATCATAATGATAAAATAGATGCATGATAAAATAACTGTACTCGCCTCAATACCGGAAAACCGCGAGAAACCCCGAAACACCGGAAATCCGAGCACAACACCAATCCATATATTAAATATATTATTTATTGTTTTTAGAGAGAGAAAGAGGAGAGAGAAGGAGTGGTTTAGAGAGAGAAAGTCTAGAAAGAGAAAGTGGGATTTCTAGAGAGAGAGTCTAGAGGGAGATTCCTAGAGAGAGAAAATCTAGATTGAGAAAGTGAGATTTTTAGAGAGAGAAAACTTAGAGAGAGAAAGAGTGATTTTAGAGAGAAACTAGAGAGAGGCTAGAGAGAGACTAGAGAGAGAAAGCCTAGAGAGAGAAAGTGTAGAGAGGGGACATCTAGAGAGGGGATGAGAGAGAAAGAGAGAGGGGGAGAGAGAAAATCTGGAGAGAGAGAGAGAGAGCTTGCAGTGAGAGAGAGGATGAGAGAGAGAGAGAGATGAGGGAGGGAGAGAGAGAGAGAGGGAACAAGAGAGAGAGGAGAGAGAGAGATGAGAGAGAGAGGAGGAGGGGGCTGCTCACGCAGCCCCTTGATCCAGAGGGGGGCCCACGGCCCCGTGGGCCCAGGGTCCACCTGGCCGGCCTCTGCCGGCCAGGAAGCCGGCCGGCGGCGGCCCTGGCCGCCGGCGGCTCTCAACAGGGGAGGGAAAGAGAGAAAGGGGGGCTGCCGCCCCCTTCCTCACACCAGCCCAGGCCAGCCTGGGCTGGTCCGCTGATGCCCCCTGGCTGCGGCCAGGGGGGGCGCAGCGCCCTGCGCCGGCCGCCGTGGCCGGCGCAGGCCGGGGTGGCCTCCGGCCACCCCCAAAAGAGAGGGGAAAAGGAGGGGCTCCACCCCTCCTCCGCCCACGCACAGGGGGCCAGCAGGCCCCCTGGCCGCGCCCCGCCGCCGGCGACGCGCCGGCGGCGCTCTGCCCTCGCCGGGGCGCCGGATCTGAAGGAGGCGGCGGTTGACGTCGGGCGCCAGGGGAGGAAGGAGAAAAAGAAAAAAGAAGAAGGAAAAGAAAAATAAAAAGAAAAGAAAGGAAAAGAATTTATTGGAAAAGGAAATGATAAGTTTATTTAAAAAAGGGGGATTTTGATGTGATGGGAGAGGAGTTGGTGGATGATGTGATTGGGGGGAGTGGGGTGAGTCAGTTTGACTTTTGGGGGGAAAGGGAAAAGAATTGGAGAAGAGAAAAAGGAAAATTTTAATATTATTATAATAGGGTAAAAATTCGACTGTTTCAGAATCGTTCCGAAAAATTCTCAAAAATAGAAAATAATATTTTAAGATGATCGGTGAAATCGGATTCAAGAAATTCAATATAGATTTCAAATTAAAAATCCTGGAATCTTCCGGCGGTACCGGTCGACACCAAAACCGGTGGATTTTCGATAAATTCTAAAAAATCTCGAAAAATGAATTTAAATAGAAAATGATATTCTAAGATGTAACGTGAAAGCCGTTTTTGAAAATTCAACTCCATTTGAAAACTAAAAATCCGAGAATCAGTCAGCGATACCGACCGACACCGATTTTGGAGATTTTGCAAATAATTCTGAAAAATTTCAGAAAATCATGAAAAATTTAAAATATTGGAAAACGATGTTTAAAACTAAAATCGATCAAATCGGATTAGCAGAAAGGCCAAATCAAGCGAAGCACTAGGTTCGGGCCCCCGGTTCAGACTAGGGCCGACTCCGAGTCCACGAACCCAAATCCAATACAAAACGATCACACTAATAATCATAAAACAAAAACAAATATAAGATAAATCAAAGAAATATGTTAGAAAATCAGAATACGTATCTACGTACGTATTCCAGGAACGGGGTGTTACAGGATCAAAACAGATCAAGAGGATTAACCGACCTGCCATTTTTAGCTTCGCAGAAGCTGATCCTAGCCTCGCAGTAAGGCTACTTTCCAGATTTAAATAGATTTGATTCAATCTGTTTCCATATTTTCAAGGGACGGTTTTACCCTTACTCTCCCTATAAATAGCCCGCCAGGGGCACAAGGAGGGGGGACTTCTTCGAAGAGCTTTTCTGAGGCAATACGCAAGAGAGAAGACTCCACAAGCAGAGACTTCTTCACAAAGTACCGTGCGTTCTTGAATTCAGAGACTTTATAGAGAATTGCTTCTCTAATCAGGGTGCTGATACCCTAATACGCTGTCAGCCGCGAAGTCACGACGGCAATCATACCGTCGCCCGATTCAAGAGCAGCAACGCCTTGTGCCAGCCTCGTTC
The DNA here is from genome assembly GCA_038442645.1 of Agave tequilana. Taxonomy (NCBI): domain Eukaryota; kingdom Viridiplantae; phylum Streptophyta; class Magnoliopsida; order Asparagales; family Asparagaceae; genus Agave; species Agave tequilana. The sequence goes on along the minus strand of JAVJIF010025602.1, from coordinate 8,268 downwards.
TCATGAGCGAAGCTACTGTACCACAGCGTACGCGCAGGGTTCATGGCCGCGACAGTAGAACCAAAACACTGTCCAAGGCTAATCGCCTTCGCAGCAGCATAGCGGGTAAAGCACCACAGCGTGCTCCGCTCTCCGGTTCGTCAAGCGCTAAGCTCGCGCTTTGTGGCGAAGCTAGAACTAAAGTACTATTCAGTGCTAATCCCTTCTGCAGGGATAAGAGGAGCGAGGCATCATCCTATGAACGCCCCAAAAGGGCCTCTACGCGGGATTGTTCAGGCTCTAGAGGGCCTGACTTACGGGAACTCTTGGCGAACAAGCGGAAGTCGGAGTCTTTCTGAACCACTCCCCCTATTGTCAACAAAAGGGATGTCAGCTGGTGACTGTCCACTCAGCTCGTTGCCGGTTACGACCAATCATCGCCACTTCCCCATGCCGGCGATCAGTTTTTGATCGGCTGTCCGTACATGTCCCAATGAAGCATCACAAAAGGAGCATCTCACGAGATCTACCCTCTGCATCCGTCAACATGACCGGAAAGGGACGAGAGCTGCGCATGGACAGACAAGCGTCTGACGACTCTCCCTACAGCTCCCCAGATCCAGATTACAGCCCAGACTTGGGCGAAGTCTTGGTGCATGAAGAAGGTATTTTCTGAAACACCAGATCTAGGGTGGCGATACCCTACAATTATGAAGAGCCTTCCTCCTCAACGGCCCTAGCCTCGCCGGAGCCCAGGAAAGCACTCCAACCATCGGATGAAGAAGAGGAAGATAGTGGGTATGCCTCTTCGGCAACCGTCAGCTCAGTGCGAACAAACAGAGCATCAGTCAATATGGCTGATAATGCTAACGACGACCTCCGTCGGCGTTTAGAAGCTCAGGAGCAAACTTTCAAGACCCAGCAAGAAGCTCTGGACAATATTCAACAGAGGCTTGCTCAACTCCTCAGCAATCGAAATAACAATGATGCCGGGAGCAATCATGAAGAGGAGGAACATTTTAGCAATGATCAGCCAAAGACGGAGAAATCCAAGGAGGGTTCTTCTTTAGACGCTGAAGTCCTTAAGGGCCTTCAAGCTCAAATTGCATCCCTAACTCAGAGGGATGAATTAAAGAAAGTAGGGGCAGTCCGTCCTTACCCGGTAGTGTGGGCTTCGGTACCATACCCACCAAAGTTCAAACCACCAACGTTGCATACGTATGATGGTAAGAGCTCACCAAACCAGCACATCTACTATTTCCGTCTCAGACCGGTAACGTTATAGGCAATGACGCCATCATGGCTAGGCTGTTCATTGGCACGTTGAAAGGGGTGGCATTTGACTGGTTCCGAAGTCTCCCTCCGGGCTCTGTCAATTCCTGGATCGACCTGGAAACCCGATTCCTTTCTCGTTTCTATGAGGACGATACTGAGGTAACCATGGACAAGCTCCTCTCCACCGTGCAGAAGAAGGGCGAATCTGTCCGTGACTACATTGAGCGGTTCAGAAATCTGTCTTTGATGTGCCCGGCAGGCATGCCATTACCCATGCTCTTACAGACATGCAGGCACAACTTCTTGGACCAAGTAGATTTTCGCATGGGGGCTGTTAAAGCCCACACCTGGAAGGAATTGGTCGAACAAGCTGAGATAGCCGAAAAATCGGCTAAAAAGTTCGAACCATCCGCCCCCAAAAGCAAATGGGGTATGAACAATAACGGACGTAGCGACATGGCGCAGTCTTCTCAAGCCAAAGGGAAAGAAACTATGTCTGTGTAATTATCCGGGGACGTGCAGTCAAAAGCCAAGAAGAGCGGCTCCAATAATCAGGAGTCTAAGTTCCCTCCAAAACAGTATTCCTTCAGAGATGATCAGGTGGGCACAATATTCCATTTACTCCACCAAGGGAATAAAATGAAGCTGCCAGATGCTCGGCGTCCCAATGAGATAGGGCGCACAAATGACCCCAAATACTGTCTCTATCACAGGATGATTCACCATCCTACCGACAAGTGCTATGTCCTCAAGGACAGAATTCAAGCCTTGATCGACGCAGGGGTCCTGACACTGAAGTCAGAGCAGAAGAAAGTCATTGCTAAAATGGTGACCCTCGAGTTCGGCAAAACCCCAAAGATCACAGTTCCTGACAGGACCTATCCAGCCCCTGCTCCACGGTTGGAAGTCAGGCATCCTTCAGCTATAACTCAAGATAATCAGGGTCTCGTTTCCTTAACATTGGAGACAGGAAAAGTCATGTGGATACACCCAGACCTCGTCCAAGACGTACAGCGGGATTCAAAGAAGCCCAACTCAAAGGGCAAGTCTTGCAATGTCATCTCCATCCTGCCAGACGACGGCAATCTTACGTCGGCTTCCCTCAGCGATTCAGAAAGAGAAAAGCATGCTTGCGCGACGCAAGCCGATGCGCCTCAACAGACGGGCACCCGATCTGAAAAATCATACTTGGGGCAGTATGAAAAGTCTACTGACGAGATACAACAGCAAACAACGTCAGTACAAATGCCAACATCCACTCCAATTTCAACCAGGGAAAAGAAAAGCCTAAGGAGGTACGGTTCGACCAGGTGTTGAAGAAACCATCAGGTCAAGGGTTGGATACTGTAATACCCCGTTCCTGGAATACGTACTTAGTTGCGTATTCAGATTTCTCGATCGTATTTTTCGATTTGCTTCCTGTAATTGTTTTGTATTATGAATTATTTACATGAACGTTTTGTCTTGGATTTGGATTCGTGGATTCGGAGTCAACCTTAGTTTGAACCGAAGGCCCGATCCCAGAGTATTGCTCGGTTTGGACATTCTGGTATTCTGATTTGACCGATGTCAGTTTTAAACATCATTTTCCAATATTCTGGATTTTATGTGAATTTCTGGAATTTTCCTGGATTAAGTTGTAAATCTTCAAAACCGGTGTCGGCCAGTACCGTTGACCGATTCCCGGATTTTTAATTTACAAACGGTTTGGAATTTCTAAAAGTGCCTTTAGACGTTATTTCTTAAAATCACATTTTCTATCTAAATACATTTTCTGAGATTTTCCTGAATTTATTGAAAACCCGGCCAATCCGGTGTAGATCGAGATTGACGGTTGACCTTATGATTTTTATCTTGAAAATAAGATTGAATCTTTGAAAACCGATTTCACCAAAAATCATTTTATAATATTTATGATTTTTGAGAATTTTGGGAAGCTTTCCGAGCTATTTCATTTTTGGGCTTTTCCGGTGTTTTCCCAGATACCGAGGAGATTGTCCCATATATTCCACTTTGTCTTTTCCCCATTTTCTCTCTCCTTCCTCAAACGCAGATCTCACCTACCTGGGATTCTACATTTATTGTGAAGATCCTCCCCATTCCGCATTTAATGCACTTCAGGTCAAATCCCACCAATTATCATGATTCTCTCTCCTCTATGAAACGCAGCTTTTGGCTTTCCTTAAACGCGGCTTAATTTCCGCGTTTGAACCTTTTTGCCTAAACGCAGGAAGTGTGCTGCGTTTTGATCAAGAGAAACGCAAGGAATCACCTTGGTTTCTTTTATGTGGTGAACATCATTAAATTCCTTTTTCTCTCTCTTCATTTAATTCTTCCCTTCCAAAACATCATTTCCAAGACACCCCACTCATTTCTCTTCATCACAACCGGCCAAATGGCCAAGAGACATCAAATCTCCCCATTTTACAAAAACCCCCTCACCTTTATTTATTTGCATCACTTCACAAACCCAAATCCTATAAATACCCCTCTCCTTCTTTCTTTCTTCATTTTACTTCTTCTCTTCTTCTTCCTTGCTTCCTGCAGCCAACAGAGAAGCCACCAGAGAGAGAGCTCCTCCTCTTGCTTCCTTTGTCCACCATCTCCACCTCCATATACACCACTTTAACCACCACCAAGTACACCACCTTCAACCTCTCTCCATCACTTGTGAGACCGGCCACTCCTTGGGATTTTGGCCGCGTTCTTCTCCGTTGACAAACTTGGAACCGGCCACTCCTTTTGGATTGGGGCCGTGTTTCTTCTCCGGCGGCAAAACTTAGGGTCGGTGCCCTCCTTTTGGATTGGGACCGAGCTTCCCTTCGTTGGACGCAGCAAAGATCTTGTTAGGCGAGTAATCTCGCTGTCCGCTTGCCTTCGTATTTTATTGACTAATGCGAGTGTTCTCGCTTGATTTTCCTATTTCGGCGAGTGCTTTTCCTCGCCAAGAACTTGTATTTTTATCAACAAACTATAACTCTTAAAAGCTGTTACTGCTCACTGTTCCCCAGTATTAGTCGACTTGCCCAAATCATAAGTCGACTAAACCCTTGAAACGCAGCCTGGTTATTCTGGAACGCACCCTATTAGTCGACTAATCATTCTTCCTAGTCGACTAACCTTCCTGAGACGCGAATCTTGGAAACGCAGCTCTAGGAAACGCGGCTCTTGGAAACGCGACCATGTGAGACGCGACCTTGAGAGACGCACCCTTTCCATGAAACGCGGCCTACTCTTTCATCCCTTATTGACTAACTCTTTCTTGTGAGACGCGGGCTTGTGAAACGCGGATTCATGAGACGCGGACTTGTGGCAAGACGCGGGCTTGTGGAACGCGACTTCGTGAGACGCAGTTTTGCGAAACGTAGCATGCTAGTCGACTACCCTTGCGTCTAGTCGACTGACCCTTTTCTGAAACGCGGTTCTCTGAAACGCAGCTTTCCCAAACGCAGCCTAGCTAGTCGACTTGTCTCTTTGTTATAGTCGACTAACTCCTTGCTTAGTCGACTACCCATGAATCCCTAGTCGACTATCTTTAGCTAACTGCTGTGATTGATCACTTCCTTGAATATGGACTTTATCCTCAGGACTTGTATTATTTGTTATGATATTTTCATGACTTGTCACCTGCCTAATATCACCATCCTGTCATGCTATCACTCAACACCCAGCATGATCTACTTGACTTGTGATTATCATGTTTACGGGAATCTTGCCTTGTTATTGTGTATGGAACTAAGTGCCACACAGAGCAAAGTGCCACACTACTCGGTGGGGGCCACCTCTTGAATCTGTGGGGGCCACCTCTAGAATCCATCCCCTCAGAACAAAGTGCCACATGGAACAAAGTGCCACACCATACTCGGTGGGGGCCACCTCTTGAATCTGTGGGGGCCACCTCTTGAATCTGTAGGGCTATTCCTGTTATGACCTGTTATTCCCGTAATTTGATAATATTGATAAGCTACAACTTGCACGGGGAATGGGAGGAAGTGATGGATGCCGGAATGATACCTTGCTTATAGTAATGGAATAAAATATTGGCGGTACGTGTTAGTGGGACTTAGGGCCCACAGGAGATTCGTGTTAGGGGGACTTTGGGCCTCCAAACTGGTCCCAGGTGTATGGGAACTACTATAAGAAGTGTTATCAGTTCTCCATCTGCTTCCGTTAACAACCCTCGCCTTGCTTATATATGGATGTATGTGTGTTGGGGTGTACACCCGGACACATACCCAGATATATGGGTCAGACGAGTAATAATAAGTGCCTGTCATGATTCTTGTTATGATCCCTGTTATGCCTGTTATGATTCCTGATATGACTCTTGTTATGATTCCCGTTATGACACCTGTATTGGACTCTTGTTATGATGCCTGTTATGATTCTTATTATGACTCCCGTTATGTACTCCTGTCATGCCTGTTATGTACTTCTGTTATGACCACTTTGTGACTTGTGATTGTATGTGCTTGGATTACGATGATATGAGATAAAGGTATATAAATGAGGGTTTCCTTGTTTGGATTATTCCTTCGACGTACTAGTCTCATGGAAGCGTGACCTAAGCTTGTGCAATCGGTTTTGCTCGTAATCGGATTTCCTGTTTTATGATGATTATGATATACTTGTTCATGCCTGCTATATTTGTGTTCTAACCCCTGTTTTCTGAACTTGATATCCTTTGTACTTGATATCCATTGTTGTATTCACACTTGTGCTCATCCTGGCTCGCCACCTGGCTTTTGCATTACACTCGCCTGGGGAGTTTCATCTGACTCCCCTGGATTCTCATGTCCAGGTTTTGGAGCTTGGAGTGTGTGGATCCTTCCTGTTGCTGATCAGAGTGGCGCAGCGGTAGCGTGGATCTCCAGCCTACCGTCCAGAGCCACGTCCTTCCAGGCCCCTGTGTGCCTCTCGAGTTTCCTTATAGTGAACTCGTGAGTGCCTTTCATTGTTTACTCCTGTATGCTCCTTGTATTCTCGCATTTGCGCCTATCAGGTGATGTAATATTATTGTAATATCGGATCACCTCTGGTGATAACTCTGTAATTGTACTCATGTGTTGGAATGTATAATGCACCACTGCTTTCGTACTCTGATTCTCGCCTGTACTGATGCTTAGCGTATATACGTGAAGGTACTTCAGACTTGCGTATATACGTCGCAGTGACGTCCCCGTATCAGCGGGATCGGGGCGTTACAGGTTGGTATCAGAGCTTAGGCTCTTACTTCCTCAGTACGTCCAGATGGCAAATTAATGGTAAAGGAATTTGCAACTGGAATACATGAGTCTTGGTTATACATTCCAACTACAAGTACAGGGTTATCTATTTCTTCCTTCTAATCTATTTCTTGAATCCTGAGAACCTTCAATCTTCTACCCTCCAGTTTCTTCTTGTCACTCTTTCAACCAACTCAGATATGGAAAGACGGAGTACACGTAATGGTGCTGGTACTTCTCAAGATGGACCCAACAGGGACAGTGATGGTATGATGAGGGTACTCCAAGGAATGATGCAGAGTCAACAGCAGCAGACGGAGCTTCTACGTCAGGGACTGATGGTTGCACCCCGAGGACAGAGGCCAGGCAGTGTGTCAGATTTCAGGAGATTACAGCCGGCCGTATTTTCAGGTACAGAGAAGCCCTTGGATGCAGAACAGTGGCTGATAGATACAACAGATCTTTTGAAGGCGGCCCGAGTTCCTGATGAGAACCAAGTGGAAGTGGCCAAGATACAGCTAAGAGATGTGGCCAAAACTTGGTGGTTGGCAGAAGAAGCAACACTGGAGAAACCCATCACATGGGATCAATTCTCAAAGGGTTTCTATGAGAGATTCTTCCCGGCAACAGCTCAGAAGGAAATGGAAGAACAATTCATCCGGCTACAGCAACGGAACCGGTCAGTGGATGAATATGCTGCTGAATTCTTGAGGCTCAGCAGATTTGCTCCCTACATGGTGTCAGACGAAGAAAAGCGGGCTAGCCGATTTCAGCAAGGGCTAAAGATGGATGTCCAAATGTTCCTTATTCCTCAACAGCTGAAGACATACTCTCAGGTTCTCTCCATTGCCCGAGAAGTGGAACGAGGACTGGAGAAGAAGAATGAGAACCAGGTGCAGAACAAGACAGCGAAGAGACCTTTTCAGTTGACGAATGAGGAAGATGCAGCTAGGGCAACCCATGGTCCGATGATCAAGCGACCTTTCCAACCTCCTTTTCCTCAGATTATATGCAATTTCTGCCACAAGCCTGGACATTATAGGAGAGATTGTCGAATGGCCAATGGACTATGTTTGGCATGTGGGACAGGGAGACATGCAATAAGGGATTGCCCGTTCAGAAGGGTAGGGAATATGGCACCAGTTAGACCAGCACTTCCAGCCCCAGCACTTCCAGCTCCACCGCTAAGAAGGAACCCAGAACCCGTAGACCGAAGAGCTCCATTTCCACCCCAGCAGTATGATCACCCACAGAGAGGAGCAAGACCCAGAACAGACTATGGCAGGGGCCAAGTTCACAACATGGCGGCAGAGGTATCAGATGAAGCAGCAGCAGAGTATGAGGCTCAGTATCTGGAGCAGGAACCTTGAGGAAGTCACTGTGACAGCACCCCCTGACCTTTTGTATTTTGAGTTGGTAATCCTTCGTGGATATTCCTCCTTATCCTGTTCTCATTGTCCATCCTGGTCCTTCCTGTGTTCATCTTAACCCTGTTTTGATTTATGAAGCCTTTATTCCAACCTTTGTCCTCCTTGTGTTCATTTACCCCTTAACGAAATTGCGAGGACGCAATTTTTTGTAAGGTGGATGGATTGTAATACCCCGTTCCTGGAATACGTACTTAGTTGCGTATTCAGATTTCTCGATCGTATTTTTCGATTTGCTTCCTGTAATTGTTTTGTATTATGAATTTTTACATGAACGTTTTGTCTTGGATTTGGATTCGTGGATTCGGAGTCAACCTTAGTTTGAACCGAAGGCCCGATCCCAGAGTATTGCTCGGTTTGGA